>JAJPUD010005823.1:70635-132732 GCA_023553655.1 Myrmecobius fasciatus
ACACACACACACACACACACACACACACACACACACACACACACACACACATACACACACGCACACACAGAGTATCTTGCTTTGTGATACACAGCCCTGGCTTTCCTACTCTTGCTGTGGCTTGGAGGCCAGTCGTGTCTTCAAAGTTGAGTCCAGCTGTTCTTCATATGTAGAAAGGAGCTAGGTGCAGAAGTAGAGAAGAAAAGTAAGTCCCAGAAGTACTAAATCTTGGTCAAACCTGTAATCAAATCCAGGATCAAACAAAATTGAGATTAGAGTTTCCAGTGCAAACACTGGGAGAGATAAAGAACAATAGAACTGGATTGAATGACTAGAACCCAGAAAGAGACAAAGTCAGTTCAAGCTGAGTAATTTAGGACTGATAAGGAAACTGAGCTTTGAGATATATGGCCACTAAACTGTGTTTGGAACTTAAAAAGTGTTTAATGAATGTTTGTTGATTGCTTATCAAAAGGATGACTGTTTTCAGCCAGTACTGTGGATTTCAGGGCTCATTGTAGAGGTAGAAAAGAAAGGGACTCCTGATGCCATTTAGTCCAACATCCTCCTCTTAAAGAAAACAAGTTCAATGGGCCTAGGTAAATGACTTATACAAGTCCACATAGGGAAGATGCTTCAGGGGAAATGTTTAAATTCAGAGTCAGGGATCTTTTTCCATACCAATGTGCTCTTAACCCCCTTAAAAGACAGGTTGATGGACAGATACCAAGGAACAGACAAGGGTAAGCTATCCTGACTCTGTCACTCATGACCTAACTAATTTGGACCCTCTCTGGTCTTTGATTTCCTGTGACATGAAAGGTCACATTGGGTCCCTAAGATCCCTCCCAGCTATGGTCTCATAGTTCTACAAGGAATGTGAGGGCTACTCTGTCACCTTCTGTCTTCAGCCACATTTTGGTAGTGTCCTCGGAATGACCCTGCTTTGATCAGAACATGCTCAAAAGCCTCCACATGGAGGGATTGCAACCACTGCTCCTCCACCCCCTAAATGACTATTGTTTTCTATAACTGGACCAAACTACAGTAGGGAAATCATATAATTTTCTGAGTCCATAGATGTATAAGTAACTCAAATGTTTGTTTCCTTTTTGGTATCAAAGAAAAGTCTATGACTAAGATTCATCACCAAAATCCTTCATGGGACAAGCATGAACTCAGACAGGGCTTTCAAGGACTTCATTCTGTACTCTCCTCCAAACAGGAAAAACAAGATAATACAGGCCATTATATAGACATTTGACCTGATGATATCTCCATGTGCAATTCCTGCTCCAAAATATAACTATTGATTTCCCTGCTTTATGAAATTATAAGATCTTTGGAACTAGAAGAGACCTTAATAGTCAGTTCTATTCACTTTGTTCCATGAAGGAGGTCACTGTAACCCAGAGTTAGTAATGGCACCTATTTCCCAGGGTTGTGAAGATCAAATAATATAATATTTGTAAAGAACTTACTTCTCAAATCTTTTAGCTCTTATTGATATTACTGTGAGTATCATGTTCCAGTCACACTGACCTACTAGCTTTTCTCCAACCTTGACATTTTGCCTCCTCTTTGCTGTGACTTTTGATAGGCTGTCCCCAATACCCAAAATGCACTCCTTCACCTGTTGTGATACCAAGTACCCTTCAAGGATCGGCTCAGGTTTATGAAGTTTTTCCTGCTTTCCATTTTGTCTTTGTTCTCCTAGCACCCAGCCCAAGATCTAGCAAGCAATAAATGCTTAATCAGTGTTTTTGCCTAGCATATTAGCTGGCACACAATAGGCACTTTATGTATATTAGTTGGTTTAAATTACATTAATCAAGGTCAGTTTGGGATTTGCTGAGTCTGAAGTGCCCATGGAATTAGAGACAGGGATACCAGTTAAGAGGCCATTTACAGTAATCCAGGAAAGAAGTATCCAGGACTTAAATTAGATATGGTAATGGTAAAAGCAAGCAGGGATTGAATGAAGATATGACAATTAATAGGCTCTTAATAAATGCTTCTTTTTTGATTGCTGTCAATCAATTATAAATGGAGATTCGATAGGACTTCTCCACTGAATGGTAATCTTCAGGTATATTTGTCCCGAAAGTGGTCAGAGATCATGTGAAAGGATAGAGGTAGACACATATATTTGGAAATATTTGTATAGATGTGATAATTTCAGCCACAACAGTGGAGGAAAAAGATAGTTCAGAGATAGTACTGAAAGGAAAGAGAAAGAAAACAAAGAGCATAGATTTGAAGAAAACCCATGCTCAGGTGTAGTGAGAGAAAGAAGTATTGAGGGTTTTGACAGCTCCTGCGGGCAAAAATTGAGGGAAGAGAAAGTATCAACAGAAGAGGAGTTGGCCATCATCATTGTCAAATGCTGTATCATAGCACCAGAATTGAAGGAGGCTTTGGCTGCCCTCCTACTCCTTTCGATGGGCTCAGGGATAGTAATATTATTCCTGAAAGGTAGCTTTAACATCTCTGCCATCTCTGGGTTCTGCTTTCCCTACTTCTGCAACTACTTGTGAGATCCGTCTTTCATCTCCATTGGTTCAGTTCATCTGGAATTTCTTAAAACAGGACTATCCATAACTTTGTTGAAAAAACTTGAGGGATGGGAGAAATGTGGGGTTCAATATCCGAGCAACATCCTTCACTGAATTAACAAAGCTTTAGAGCCTCTTGAAGATATGAACAGTATTTAACTGGAAAGTGTAATAACAACCACATGAACTTCAGAACAAATTTGATTGTACTTGAAATCTGCCGGAAATGAAAATCAACAACAATAAACCACCCAAACCTTTTCAGGTCTTTTGGTGTTAGAATTGGGGGGGGGGGGTAGATTTTTCTTCCTCCCCCATTCACCCAATAATGTGTGTGTTTCACAATTTGTCATGAATTCATTTCATCACTGATATTAGAAATATTTCTTTTGGTAGTCTGTAGGTCAGATGAGAAATAATCATGTAAAAAGGGAAGTCATTTCAAAATCAAGAATGACTAAAAGAGTTAACTCACTGCTGATTTAATGTGATACTAAAAGTCAAATCAAAGATTAGGCTTTATCCCTCTGCTCCACTTCCTCCTTTTAGCTCTAATTCCCAGAAGAAGACAAATAAAGGGAAAATGGAGAATGGAAAAATTGAGAATTTAATAGCAAAGCGTGTGGTATTCTGAGTTCATCTCTCTATCAATCCAGAAAGGAAAGTTCAAACTTCCTGCATTTTTTCAGTGGCAGCCTACCCCAAGAATTAATTCTAAGTATACCCTAGTCCTTAAAGAACCAGATCTCTGGGAAAGGAGTAGCATGCCAATGACTAATTGATGATACACAGTGTTCTGTACCTACTGATTTCACCAATATAGGTTCTCCTTATAATGGTCTGACTAGCCTTCTTATCTTTATGACTCTTGCCCTCATTCTCCCATAAACATTCCACATTATCACCCTTGGTATTAGAGGCTTTCCTCTAGACTTCACAAAATTGGATTGTTATGTCTGCCAATCCAATACAGGATTCACTCCCTCTGACTATATGACTGGCCATCTCTCTTGTACAGTTATATATATCTGAAACAGCTCTTTCCCACTACTCCTTGGTTATATATCACCCAACACATACACACACACACACACACACACACACACACACACACACACACATCATTCTATGGAGAGAATGGTTTTTATTCCTTAGCTCATACCATAAAGCATTA
This sequence comes from Myrmecobius fasciatus, assembly GCA_023553655.1. Taxonomy (NCBI): domain Eukaryota; kingdom Metazoa; phylum Chordata; class Mammalia; order Dasyuromorphia; family Myrmecobiidae; genus Myrmecobius; species Myrmecobius fasciatus. Next base: position 74,365 of record JAJPUD010005823.1, read on the forward strand.
CCACAAAAAAAGAATAATGTTTCCCAAAAAAATGAACTTTTGGCTCACAGAGAAGTCTTCACATTGTAAAGAAGCACTGTGAAGTCTCTTGAAGAGCATCCAATACACTCTCCTAATCCTGTATGATTCTGGACCCAGATAATCTCTCCAAAATTTATGTAAGTGTTGGATAAACTCTAAGAGTTGTATTCTTTATATACTTGGTTTTTCCCATGCAACTATTTTGGTCACTCTCCTTTGAGCAGTTATATATTCAATTTGGGAAGCTGTGCAATATCCTAGAAAGACTGATTTCAGCACAATGTTATTTGCAACCTAGACTATTTGGAAGATCTCACAATATGTAGGGAGTCCTTCTTTCATTTGGAATTTGCATTGGACTCTTCCATGATGGTGGCAAATACTGTTGATGAGCATATGTCCCTATTTTATATCTCACTTGATAATCAGAAGATCATCATTGTTCCACGCAGGAATCTCATACCATTTTATGTCATGGAAAGTTAACACCTGGTGGGAGGAGGACCTTTAAGGTAGTGGTTTGTTCTGTGGATCAGAAAAAAAAATTAATAGTTAACAAGTTTTTACAGTTAACAAGTAATAAGCCTAGTAATGTTTTTATGTTAATCACACCTTTTAGTAGTTGTATGAATTGAAGATGACCAAAGCCAAGATAGCTAACAGGTTAGGTGATGAAGTTGAGATCTAAGAAGGCTCAGACTATAACAGTGACCTGAGTTGAATAAGATAGAATTTTCAAGGAATAAATGTAAAGTCCTTCACTTTCAAAAGGTCTGCTTTGCAAGTAGAGGATGGGAGAGTTCCCATGACACAATAATTGGCCTAAAAAAGTTAGGGGAAGTTAGTGTTCTGTAAGTTTGGCTTGAGTCCACAGTAACCAAGAAAATTGATATGACCTTGGGGTACTTTTAAAAAATTATATCTGGGGCAGCTAGGTGGTACAGTAGATAGAGAGCACCAGCCCTGAAGTCAGGGGGAAAAAGTTATATCTTTGGGGAATGATGATGTCAGAGCCTCATAGAGAATCACAATAAGGAGAATGGATAGATAACTGATTGCCAAGTTAGGAAGACTTGGATTCAAGTTCTATTTCTAATATACACATATGCATACATATGTATATATATATGTGTGTGTGTATGGAGAAAGAGAAATACATATATACATAAATACATAGATAGATATACATACATATACACAAATACCTGTTTGTACATACATACATGTATACACATATGCACATGCATGTACAAGTATGGATAGATATATATTCATATATATATATTCCAACAGGCACACAGACACATTGGATACTGAGGTGATGCACTAGATGGGCTTGGAATCAGTCAAACTTAGCCTTATCTACTTACTAGTTATGTGAACCTAGGCAAATCACTTTATCTTTACTTGTTTCCTTATCTGTAAAATAAGGATAATAATAGCACCTACTTCTCTGGATTATTGTGAGCATCAAGTGAGATAATAACTGTACAATGCTTAGGATAATAGCACATAGTATTATAAAATCCTAGCTATTATTATTCTGTGACCCTGGTCAAATCACTACTTGCTGGTGTCCTTACTTCTCAGAGACCCCAGCATAGGAGACTATAAATTGTAAAAGTTGCTGATCTTTATCCATAGAGGAAATTTCCTCTACACCAATGAAATCGTGCGTCTGTGTTGCTGTATTTTTCTATGGTCAGAGTAAATCTAGATTAATGTGTTCAGTTCAGGATTCATACTTTAGGAAAGATATTGATAATTTGGACAACATAGAAAGTCATCGGAATGGAAAAGAGTGTCAAGTTTATACCACATAAGAGTGAAAGAAATTAGTCATGTTTAGGTTAGAGAAGAGAATGTTCAAATGGATATGAAGACTTGAAAGCTATCTTCATGTATTTGAAAACTGTCATGTGGTCAGAAGGAAGATCTAGAAGCAATGTGTGGAACTTGCCAACAGACAAAATTAAACTCAGTATCAGGAAACCACTGCCTCCCCACTGCTACCATCAAACCTTCCCATTCCCCACCCCACCCCAAACCTTCCTTAGAATAGGAGCTCCAAAATTAAAACAGGCTGCTTTAGCAAGTGAAAGAAGCATTTTCTTCTGACAGGGACTCTTCAAACAGAGTTGGATGGCCATTTGTCAATTCTATTGTATTGGAGATTTTTATTCAGGTCTCAGTTGGACTCCATACCTGAAGAAGACTATTCCAAATTTTGGGTTCTGTGATTCTGTAATTCTGTGATTGTACAGATGTGGTCTGCTATACAATGTTATTTTTCCTTATTTGTTCTCTTCTCATAGAATTATTTAGGGGACCTCTATACACTGGAAAATTAATCTTTTAACTATGGAATTGAGATTGGAAAGTAGGCATATGGATTAGTAATTAATGATATTTTCTCATTCACCTTTCTTGTAATAAAGTCTATCTCCCGTTTTCTTACCAGTTCTTTTTTTATTTCTTGTTTTTAGATAGTTTATGCTCAAAATTGTGCTGCCTTCCTCCTGGATTTCTTTTGTGTATCCTTGGTCTAGTGCAGCTCTCTTTCTTACCTTGTTTTGTTTAAATATCTTATAGTAAATCAGCAACTCTGATATTAAAATCCCAAAGTCTTAGTTCCATTGTCATCGATGAGAGAAAGAATTTGACAGATTTCTAAATCTTGACAGATCTTTTCCATTTTCCATTGGTTTCCTTCTAGCTTTATCCCTAAATGCCCTCGGGGTGTTTTGGCTTAGTTGGATTTTTTTCAAGATTTTCTATGAATTTGTTTCTTCCTCCACACTTTTCTCTCCTTTATGAGCCAATACTGTTCATAATCTTCCATTTTCCTTTACTTTAAGACCTTACAAATACGTGTACATTCTAAAATGATATTGCCTTTGGCTGCTATATCCCTCCACTTGGCAAAGAAATGAAGTCCTTCTGGTGAAGATAATTTGTTGGCTTTTTTCATCAGAATTTGTGTTTGTTATGCTTAAATATCAGGATAAAAAAAAGAAATTCGATCACTTACCCAGATACTTTGTCTAAATCCATTTAGCTATTAAGCATCAATTCTGAGCAATTTATTCCTCTATGTGATGAGAAAGATAAAAAATAAAGAAGACTTGCATGGACCCTGTTTTCCAAATGAGATCTCATGGGTTCTTACTATCATTTTTTTGTTTGTTTGTTTTTTGGCTTTTTTTTTTCTTTTTTTCAAGGCAGTCGGGGTTAAGTGACTTACCCAGAGTCACATAGCTAGTAAATATTAGATATCTAAAATTTGAGCTCCAGTCCTCCTGATTCTATTCACTCTATCACCGGTGCTCTATTCCCTGTACAATCTAGCTGCCCTGTAAAGGAGGACCTGGACAGCACCTTTTTTTGTAGTTGTTTTTATTTTTGTTTTTGGAGAGACAATTGGGGTTGTGACATATTCAGGGTCATGTAGCTAGGAAGTGTTAAGTGTCTAAAGCCAGATTTCAATTTAGGTCTTCCTGAAACCAGAGCTGGTAATCTATATACTGTGCCATTTAGCTGCCCACTTTTTTTGGGGGGGAGGGTTCTTACTATCATGAAGTAAACAGACATCTTCACTTTTTAGCTGCTTTTAATTTAGTATAGTGTAGACCCTGCTAGTGAATACTATTTGTTGATGAAGGTCATTCAGAAAAACTGAGTTTGAATTTAACCATGAACTGATGATTCTGGTTTCTAGTAAACAAACAAACAGATTAGGAATAAGCCATTCTTGACATTTAGGTGTTTCAGTTTATCAAGGTATGAGTAAGAAGCTCTCTGTGATTTTCAGAATATGAATGGACTTCTATCCTATAGCTCTACCTCTTTTCAGAGGGTTTCACCAACTTCAGGCTAGGGGCAGAAACTGTACAGGTACACAGAATGAGCTCCAAGTCTTCAACTGCCAAAATCCCTCCTTCTTCCCTCAATTTATTTCATTGAGTTTTAGTCATATAATCTTGACTTAATGGAGTCAGGGTCTCAGTGGAATGAATGAACTAGCATGCTTGGATCCTGTAAACAATGCTTTACTTTTTGCATAAAATTAATAAAAGGAGAAAAATGATACAGAATGAAAAAAAAATCTGCTGTTCAGCTGAAAAGGTTTTTCTTCTACGCTCAGAGAGCAACTAGCTACTATATCAGCTATCTAAAACCAGGAATTCTGGGGTTAAGACAATTTTGTTTATTTCATTTCCTATAACCACTCTTTCTGTGTACAGGTAAAAGAATATAAAAAACCTAACATACTTCCCAACTGTTATTCACTCACGCTTCCACAAGGGGAATGAAAGCTCAAGGACTCTGATTTAAGTTTTTCTTCTATTACAGAGCACTGCCTGGAGCTTTTTAGGAAATACATACAACAATTTTTTGCTTCAATTAGCTCATTACTCATGAAGCAGAGGGTATGAGCAATGGAAAAATGGACCCAATGGGAAACTTTCTCTATCTTTGCCCCTTCTTTCCACCTTTATTTTTCTCTGACCGAACCATGAATCTCATGCTACTAAACATAAATATACTTTATTCTCAACCTTCCAAATCCTACTGAATTCCAAAACATTTGAAGAGATGACTTATTGTAGCTCTTGGGAACTTTCCTAAGAGAGTGGTTATTTGGAAATCTCACAGAGAGAATCACGGACAAGGAAAAGTCTGTTCTTTCCAAAAGTTTTTATAGACAGAGCACAAAAAAGTGGGACTGAAGAAGGATAGTGCTGACCCTTCCATATGTGATACATTCAAAACCATGCTAACTGCAGAGAAAGTGTAAGCAGCATTCTTTGCTGAGGGCTGGTGTCTGCATATCCCTTTCAGAAAATACAGCTGCTTGGGGGCCCTTCAGAAATTAGGGCAGCCAAGCTGTCTTCTTTAAATGATAGCCACAGTGAACTCTCCACTTTAAAAAGAAAGCCCAAACATTGAAGTTTAGTTCTTTGTGTGTTAAGAGACCATTTTATGTAGTTGTCTGTAAACTAATGATATATTCTGTCAGCTCAGCATAGTGGAGAGTGTGTTGGATTTTTGAATCAGTTCTGTGTTCAAATCTCAACTAAGGAAACTTCAAGTAAAGTCCACTCTCTGTATTTCAATTTTCTAATCTAAAAATTAAAGTTTGAAGCTATATCACTTCTACCTTTAAATCTATGGGTCTTCTGTATTATTACAGGATAAGGAGCAAGACTGGACCTGTAGTCTCACTGATATAGGAGACTCCAAGTGAAGGAACTCTAGTCAACAATTTGGGGCAGCAAATTTTGAGCAACTATGGCTATTGTTGAATATATCACAACTATAGCAATCACTGTAACTATAACAATCAATTAATGAACATTTATTAATCACCTTTGTGTGCCAGGCACTGGGCTAACCATGGGTAATACAAAAAGAGGCAAAAAAAAATCCCTAACCCCAAGAACTTAACATGAATGGTCTTACTGGCTTCCAGGTAACCTCTATTCTCAAGCCTTATTGCTTTTTATTAGTCTAATCCAACTGCTAGATTGGATTGAATTCTTATTTAGAGGATCTCTGTCATTTAGCCAAATGAGTCTGAGAAATCTCTGAATGGGTAGAGGGGAAGAAGGGGAACAGTCACCCATGGATCTGTGGGTATAACTCAATATTAATCTCACAGATGCCCTTAAAGTAGGCTTTTTTTCAATTATACATTAGCATGCATATGTAGTTTCCATTCTCCTAAAATAACATGCCACATTATGGATTATTTTTAAGATATATGGCCCCCAATGTAATAAGGCTTAAGCCCCATGACTCAAATGCCATATGGGAAAAGGTGGACTTTGGGGGTATTAGAAAGATGCATTTTCCCTTCCCCCATCAGCTCTTGAGGATCAAAGTATTTTGGCAAATGTCTCCTGCACTCCCCCCTTCACATAAACATCTAAACGCTCCACATTAACCACATAAAATGATCTCTTCTGCTTTGCAAGCTGTTTTTCAACTGCAGAGAAGACAAACCTAATCAATGATAAATTGATTCATTTAAGTCCCAATTCCCTTTTGTATAATTAAATTTAAGCAATGATCTCATAGCCTCTTATGACTTTCAGATCAAGGAGAGGCTCCTGGCCCTTGGCAGCTTCTTATGTGCATTCCAAACAACTTACTTCGCTATCCTGTTCCTTGGACATTAGATGGCAAGGGACAGTTATTTTGTAACTTACCAATAGGGATATTTAAAAATCAGAGTCCTTAATTAGTTCTGAAGACAAGATGGAAATGCTAAGCAAATAGTGTTTGATCTTCTAAAACAATAGCAGAACAGAGGAAGAAGCATAAAGGATAAAGCTAAAAAGACATTAAAAATGAACAGATCTGAAGTTCTGTCAGCTCCTCTGGACCCAGCACAAAAGCAGGAGAGAATTAGGCAAATATCTGGTCAACTCAGGAACCATTCTGGTTTGCTCCTCCAATAACATCCAAGCCTAAAGGTGTGCCCTTACCAGGCTTTGGCAAAGGTGTCTGAAGGGTAAGTAACAAAGACAATAAATTGTAGGGTATATCCCATTCATGTTATATTTGCACCTTGTAAAAGGAATATTCCCCCAGATTGCAGTGGATGATTTTGTACTTTGTAATGGATGTTAAACTTTGAGTAGTCTCATTTTCATCTTGCATGTAAAAAAGCCAGGAAATTAGCAGAGATGATGAACTTGATTCCACGGCACAGGCTGCCTCCTTACCTTTCTCCCACCTTTGAATTAGGATGGATCAATTGCAAAGAACTCAAAGTTTTGAAACTGGGGTGCCCTGAATGCTAAAAACTCTTTGGTGATTATTGCACAAATGGCCCCAGCCTGGCAATAGCCTATTTTAGCCTGTAGAAATGTAGATTTGAACAATATACTGGACTCTCACCATTTGTTAGGTAAAATCTCTTGCTGAAAAGACTCAGCTGTACCAGGAGAGTTTTTAAAAGGAAAGGTTAAATGTCTACTTTCCCATTTCCTATTCCAGAAATGGTAGACTTCACAGATAATGCTCCAAGGGCTTATAACTAGAAAAGACCCTAGTAATATCAAACCAAATTGTCCTAGTCTTTCTTTCTTTCGTTTTAAATTGTCTTTTAAAAGTGAACAATTTTTTTTTTCTCTCCCTCCTATCTCTACCCTATTGGGGGGGAACAAAAAGGAAAAAAAACTAATTTCTTATGACAAATATATCTAGTCAAGCAAAACCAATTCAATCATTAACTGTTAAAATATGTCTCATTATCTACCCCAAGTCCATCACCTCTCTGTCAAGAAATAAAATGTTTCATTACTGATCCTCTGGATTGTCATTATGTCAATTGGACTTTTTTTAAAATTTTTTTTGCTTTTTTGCTGAGATAATTGGGGTTAAGTGACTTGCCCAATTTCACACAGCTAGGATGTGTTAAGTGTCTGAAACCAGATTTGAACTCAGGTCTTCCTGACTTCAGGGCTGGTGCTCTATCCACTGCGCCACCTAACTGCCCCATCAATTGGACTTTTTACAATTTTCAAAGTTGTTTTGTTTGTATAAAGTTTTTGTATAGATTGTTCTTTTAATTTTGATCATCATTTTAAATCAGTTCATAGTAATCTTCAACATTGTTTATTTTTACAGTTTTTGTGCTATAGTATCAATTGTTTTTCTGGTTCTGTTTGCTTCACTCTTTCTTGCTATCTCTTTTTGAAATAATCATTTCTTTATTCATACAGAACAATGGTATTTCATCATATCCATATGTCATCAGTTGCTCAGCCATTCCCCAATTGATAGACAGTCCCCTAGTTTCCTTTTACTTTTTGTCATAAAAAAATTACTAAAATATATGTCCCCCTTTGACCCAGTTATACTACTGCTAGTACCACACCCAAAGAGATCAAAAGAAAGAGGAAAAACGTTCTAGTTTTTCTCAAAGAGTACAACAGTACTCCAGACAGAGATAGTACTTAAGTCCAAAGCTGGACGTGGTAGAGAATAGAACTGCCTAATGAAGAACAAGCCCAAAGTATTCTCAAAGCAACCTATCTAGCATAAATGGAATGAGTAACTTTTGCCAAAGGGATTCTCTAAACTTGGCCTTGTGGGCCCACTCTTCCTAAGAGCACTGTTTATTACTGGAAGAATATACTCCAGGTGTATGGCAGGGCTGTTTGTAGCTATGTTTTTTCTTTGTTTTGTTTTGTTTTTACTATTTCATCCTAATAAATGCCTATGCTAAGAGCTACTTGTATCTAATGGCTGATTGTTAATGGGAAACATACTAGTGAGGGACTCATGAGCTCTAGCTCAGTGGGCACCCCATCAAGATAGTGATCACACGCTCTAGTGACTATGAAAACAAACTGGGGAGTATTCTAGAGGGCTGTTACAAAGTAATAGGGGCCATTGCAGTTTGAACCTCTGAATATTGGTCATTTTTAATAGCATCATGTATGTATAGACTGAGAACTGGAGAGACCTTGGAGTTGTTTTGTCTAGTCTAGTCACTTAACAGATGAAGAAACTGAAAATCCCAGGGGGGAAGGGATTTAGATAGGATTAGGTAGTAAATTTAAGCCTTGGAAGTGACCATGTATTCCTGATTCCCTTTAGGATTCCTATTATGGATTTCCGTGATCCTTCTTCGTTCCTCAGATTTTAGTGTTTCTCCCAATCGATTATTTTGTAATTATTTGGGATGATATTGTAGCTACTTGTTTGTGTATATATTATATTCCCTCTGCATATTGAAAACACTCTAACATAAGGTACTGTTTGTTTTTAAGCTTTTTGCCTACCACAGTGTCTTGTATATTTGACTTAGATCTGAGATTTTATCACTGTAATAATTTGTGGTGTAGACACTCCTTTCACTAATGTAAACCTTCTCCTCTGCAACTTATTATATTAGTAAGGTACCTGAAGTGACTTGTCCATGGACTCACTGGTAGCATGTGCCTGGTGCAGGACTTGAACCCAGTTGTTGCTGTTTATGAGACCAGCTCTCTCTCTGCCTTGCCATATAATAGTTGCTAAATCAATAATTTTTGAAATTTATGTTTGTTCAGAGAATGCTCTCCTGTCCTGCTCAGAGTATATCTAGAATATCGCAGTACCATGGTTTAGAAAAGATCTTGACAAACTCTCTAGTGGTTCCAGAAGGACCTAGAGTCCATACTCTATAAGGAAACAGTAAAGGAAATGGAGAAATTTTACCTGGATAAGAGTCTGGGGCATGTATTAACTGGTTTCAAGTATTTGAAAAACTATCTTATGAAAGAAGGATCAAACTAGGCGGCGTAATGAATAGAATACTGAACCTGGAGTTAAGATGCTAAATTGTGTCCAACTCTTTGTGACTCCATTTTTTGTTGTTGTTGTTGTTTTTTTAACAGAGATATTGGAGTTGTTTGTCATTACCTATTTCATCTCACTTTTATAGATAAGGAAAATGAGGCAAACAGGATTAAGTGACTTGCTCAGGGTCACACAGCTAGTAAGGATCTGAAGTTGGGTTTGGACTCATGAAGATAAATATTTCTGATTCCACATTTAGTGGTCTATCTAGTATATCACCTAACTGCCTAGCTCAGAGTCAAGATGACCTGATTTCAAATAAATACTCAGATACTTACCAGTGGTATGACCCTGGTAAGGCCGCTTAACCTCTATTTTCCTCAGTTTCCTTAATTGTAAAATATAAATTAAAAAAATAAAATATAAAAATAAAAATAAAATAAAAATAAAATATAAAAAATAGTATCCACCTAATAGCACAATTTTTGTGAAAATCAAATGAGATAATATTTGTAAAATGCTGAGCACAGTACCTGGAGCTATATAAATTACTATTATTATTATTAATTACACTTTTTAGTTCCAAAGGAGCAATGAGTGGAAATTACAAAGAGTCAAATTTAGGCTCTACATAAGGAGAAATCTCCTCTAATAATTAAAGTTGCCCCAAGTCACAATAGACTTTAATCTCACTGGAAGTTTATAACCAAGGATGGAAGATACCATAGAAGAATTTATTTTTTGAAGATGGACTTAACTCACTGGATTCTGATCTTGTGGCCAATGCAGAATTCTGTGAGCCCATAAACTCCAAATTGGTGTCTTCTCAAACCACAAAAAGGCATGGAATAATTCAATTGATGGGTGATATGATATGGTGGATAGGGTACTGTGTGAATCTCTGCATCTCAATTTCCTCATCCGTAAAATGGGGATGTTGAACCTAATGAACTCTAAAGTCCCTTTCTGGGGCAACTAGATGGCCCAATGGATAGAACACTGGTCCTGAAGTCAGGAGGACTTGAGTTCAAATTTAACCTCAGATACTTGAGTTACTAGTTATGTGATCATAGGCAAGTCACTTAACCTCTATTGCCTTTTCAAAAATAGAGTCTTTTTTTTTAACTTCGAATCTCTGATCCTATGGTCTTTTAAGTATATCTAACTTTATTATCAGCATTTACCTCCAAGGAGATGGTGTGTTGGTATCTTCTTTAGAACACTTGTTCCAAAGGTAACAAGAAGAAAAAGAATTCAGAGATATAATATTCAATTATTTCTTTCATGGGGCTTTTTTTAAACCAATGCCAGAACACAAATACAGCACCGTCTCTTCCAACAATATTATATTAGCCTTTGAAACACTCCCATATGAATGGATTATTATTCTTTTTTTTTTTAACCACAGCTGAATCTGAGGAGAACTGAAGGCTATTTTCACAGATGGTTACACTATGATGTATTTCATTTAAACAAAGCAATGCTGCCTCTTGGCAAGCCCCCACCCCTGAAAGCAATTATTACATGAAAAGGTAGGCAACCGGGACAGGGCTAGCAAACGCAGACGATGGCCTTGTCATCGGGTTAGGAAAGGTTCTGGAAAATGAATGTGGGACACTTGAGAATAATATGATTGTAAAATAATGAAATGAAAAAGCCTATATCACAAACATAGCTAGACTTGTATCTCCACATCAGAGTATGTGGACAAGGAGATAAAGGACTCAAAGTTGGTTTTTTTCCCTCAGAAATATGACAGTCTCCTTCCTACTCCACACTACCCCCCCAAAGGGAGAAGAAACAGATCTTCTTTCCCCCCACATAAAAAGCAAATTACAGATGAAAAAAAATCAGGACTTTCAGTCCAAGCTTCAATTAAAAAAATATGTCTGGCTTTGACAAGGCAAATACCAGACGTATTATATTTTCAGGGAAGTGGGTCCTTCAGGGAAGGCTGATGTGTGTTAGAAATCTATAGATTTCTCATGGATTGTCATAATTTTACTTTAAAACTGAACAATGGTTTCCTCTTTCATTGCCCATCTGTTCTTCCTAACTGTTCTTGCCAGGTAAGGTTGAGTTTGGGGGAAAACACTTCCTCCTCTGAGGTCTTGTTCCATCTTATGATTATGGTACTAGGTCTGGGATGGAAAAGAAAGCCACAGCCTTGGAGGGACTGCTCTTTGGGGTACCTGGGGATATTCTTTTGAATCAAAGAAGCAGGACATCTGATTGAAGGTCAAAATGTCTCCTCTAAGCATCCAAGATAGGATACGGCTGTGGCAAAAAATCAGAGCAACTAGGATAGTGAAGGATCTCTGAGATCAAGCTCAGTTAAAAGAAATGGAGGTGTTTGTACCTCAGAGAAGACAAGATATAAAGGAGGGAGCATGTCGTGGTCTTGAGGTGTCATGTGAAACAAAGATTAAGCTTGTTTTGCTTGGCCCCAAAGGGGAGAAACAAGAGCAACTGGTGAAAGCAGTAATCAGGCAAATTGAATGTCGAGAAGAGCTTTGACACTAAAGAAGTATCCAGGAATGGAATGGATTGCTAAGAACTTCCCATTCATTGAAATCTTCAAGAAAAGGAGGGATAACCACTTACCACCTTCTCCAAACATCCTCATACCTTGTTTTATCCTGGAAAGTTGTCAGCCTTTGGAGGGCAGAGAATTCATATTTGACTCAATCTATCTGGAGATGGACTCGGTAACTGGCATCTGTTCGGCATTTAATAAATGCTTGATGAATTAATGAAGCAGTGATTGATTTTTGTCCAGAGGTTTCTTATTACCATAGGGATTAGAATAGATGCAACTTCAGAATCTCTCAACACTGAGCTTCTACTTCTAATTTAGGAGGACAGACTGAAACATTGACCCAGTGAGATCAAACCACACATGAAGCTTTCTCTCTTCAGAGAATCTGGGGACAGCTATTTTTTTTTCATTTGCCCTTGAAACAAGACCTAATTACAAAAAACCCTTCTTCCCCTTGTGCAGAATTTAAAGAAATGCTTCTGCCCACATCCAGTGACAACATGCCATCTTTCATCTACCTTATACTGAATATTATTAATGTTTTCTTGACATCATGTTCTGGATCTCGTTAGAATTTTCGAAATGGTTACCAGTTCAGAGAGAAAAAAAGAGTTCTACTAGTGAGACCTGAACTTAGAAGAAATATCATCATTTAGGTTTTATCAAGCTGTTCCACTTGCCCCATCATCTCATTTGGAGGTTACCATCATGACCCTCTGAACATCAGGTGAGACTTTCCTTTTGCTCTTATTGTTCAGCTGAAGGGTGGAACAGGTTTTCTCCCCTGTCCCCTATTGCCCTTTCTAGATAATTGCACACACTTCAAATGCCTTTATTACATATGTTTCAACCTGTTCTCCAAACGTTAACTGTTTGGGATTAAAATAGTTTCTAATAGTTTCTAAGCATTTTCAACCTTTCCCTGAATTTGTGCCAAACCTAGGGCTCTCCACCAAAAGGAAAATGCTGAGCACTAAAAACAAAATGAGGATTAGTCAGAAAGAGATAATAAATAGCATATTGCTCCATGTGGCAGAACAAAAAAAAAACAGAATGAAAAGAAAGAAAAAAGAAATGAACTTGTTTGTATTTTAATGATCTAATCATGACAACTGAGAGAGTTTCAGTAAAGGCAATACTTAGCTCTACCTTTGCTGAAATTTTTTAAATGGTGGATTTCTGGGGGAATTATTTCTAGAAATTTTCCCAGACCATGATGGTAAAAATTGATTTACCTGAAATCTAGCTAGTTTTCCTCAGAATGATGTGTCCTACAGTTACTAAGGGGACAACTTTCTATCTTCATACCTTCCTAGCCTTGGGTGAAGGCTTGTGATGGGAATCAATGGAAGTGACTTGGAATAATGCTATGGCAGTGAAGATGGCCCTTTTGCTACTCCATCAAACAGCGGGTGCTGAGATGAACCATCCATGAGAAAATGGGCCAACAGAGAGTCACACTTGTCCTTCCATTCTGATAGAGCACTTCTTGTTGAGATTGGGGCTGACTCTAGAGGCAATTTGTGGAGTTGATCACATTTATATTCAATAGTCCTATCATCCTTTCCAGGATCCAACAACTCATATTCAACATCCTCAGAAACCAATATTTTGATACCAATTCCAATTCACATCTCCCTTTGACATCCCCACCCACTGCCCTGTCTGATAAATGTTTCCTGGTAGGATAGTTCCTTGCTTTCCATTTCTCTCCCTTTATCAAAACTAACTTGTCCTCTGTCACAATTTTAGATGTCTGTTCTCTAGGGATAAATTCATTCAGTTAATGACCTACTATGGAAGAATGTTATGGTGAAGTTATGGATCTCCTAGAAGTCCTTGATCTGACCACCAGAAGGTAGACGAACCTTGATGAATCACTGAATTTTATTGAACTTTCTTTACCTGTAAAAATGAGCATAATGATATCTCCCTATGTGGAAAGTTTTCTGTGATCCTCTAATAGGATAACAGGTGAGGAAATATACCCTGTACATTATAAAGTCCCTTATAGGTAACATACCACCTGGACACATCTCCCCCAATTCATAGAATGGGTCTTCCAAAAGAGAATACTCCAGTTCCAAAGTACTCTTTGGATTGATATCCACCCAAAATTATAGCTCAAAAGATCCTGCCAAGGAGTTTTCCATTATTAGAAGACAAAATTAGTTCAAAGTAAAGTTATTTAATGAACTAACACAGTAAAAAATTAGTCATAAAATATTTCTCCCTCAAACCAAGGGCATTCTCTCATAAATACCTATACCAAAATGGGGAGAGTGGACATGCATAATGAACATGTGAGGTTAGGTCATGTGATGGGGGACCATACATTTAGGAAGAATGTATACTTTAGACACATATTTAGAAGGTCAACTCGTATCAACAGTGAAAGGCTTCTGTTGGCTTTTGGTAATATTACTATTTCTTTTGCTTGACCTATTTCTTGTTGGTCTCTGCCAATAATATTGTTTCTTCCACAGATATTGCCTTTGCTGGATGCTGATAGACCAAATGTGTTGTTTCTGCTGGTTACAATTTCAACACACACAATCTGTGCTTACTGCTACCAGGCATGACTTCAATAGATCTGTGGTTGTATCATTTCTATTTCTATTTTTTGGTTTCAGTTAGTCATTTCAGTTTAGTCTCTTACTCATCAGAAGAGTGTGCTCTGTCATGCTCTTTTATTTTAATGTCCCACAGATATTTTTTCAATCTCTTAGAAAAGTAACAGCTTTCAATCTTGGGCCAGCAGAAATCTTCTAAGTAAAAAAAGCCCAAAAACTTTCTTGAGTTTCTTCCATAGGGAACACTCTATTGATTTCTTGTACTCTTGGGCTAGAATATGTTCCTTTGAGCCCAGGACAAAGATATTTAGGGTAATCTAACTATCTCTTCTTGGCGCAATCTTTTCTTGATTAATGTACTTGGGTATCTCCATTTGGGTCACTCTGGCTAATGGTCTCTGATGTCTAGATTGCAATTTATTAGCCTCTATAGTAGCAGCTGCCCTCCCAACTAATAACCAAGGGCTTGGGTGCTCAGAGTCATCAAATGTCCTTTTGCCTTTCCTTTGGTGGGAGATTGGAAAGATACAGAGAAAAAGTTACATTGGTGATTGTGGAAAGGTTTTCTTTTTGTGTAGCCACACTCCTGTCTTTAACAAGTTTATGTGGCCAGCAAAGACAGACAAACCTAGGCAATATTCTGAGGCAGCTAGGTGGTGCCATAGTGCACAGAACTCTGGAACTGGAGTCAGAAAGACCTGAATTCAAAATTTCATCATTGAAAATTTATTAATAGACTGTGATTCTAGACAAGCCATTCAACTTCTATTTGCCTCAGTTTCTCCATCTGTAAAATGGGAATAATACTAGTAGCTACCTCCCAAAGTGGCTGTGAGGATCAAATGAAACAATAATTGTAAAGCTTCTGGCATGTAGTAAGTGCCATATAAATGTTAACTATCATTAAATTAGATTTTATATTATTGCCCATCTCAGAGACTTTGGCCAATGGAGGGTGAGGATAGAGCAAGGAAGGATTTCTATTCCAGATTGCATTCCCATCAAAGTCTGGGATATTGGGAGCTATCTTTCTGGCTGTGTATTGTATCAAATCAAACAAACCATTCTCAATTTCTCTTAACCATGTCAAATGAAAGCCATTCTTTCTATGGGAAAATGATTCCCCTCCAAGCCAGTGATCTTTCCATTGACTTTAGTTCACCAGGTCCCTAGAACTTTCAAATTCTCTTTTATCTCCCATTCATCAGCTTAAGTTCTAATTTGTCTCCAAATTTCTTAAAAAAGATATTGTCAGAGAATGTTTCAAAGGGGCA
Organism: Myrmecobius fasciatus; assembly: GCA_023553655.1. Lineage (NCBI taxonomy): Eukaryota > Metazoa > Chordata > Mammalia > Dasyuromorphia > Myrmecobiidae > Myrmecobius > Myrmecobius fasciatus. The sequence continues at coordinate 90,069 of JAJPUD010005823.1, forward strand.
GGTACTCAAGAGGCTTGCAGGTAAATACATTTCTGTTCTGAGTCTCTAAATAGAATAGGTTTAGAGAAATATCTTACCAGAAATATTTTCTTCAGTCCCAGGAAACAGATGACAAAGCACATTTCCTTCTTCTCCTCAGAGATGGGGGGGGGGTTTACAGGCATGGAATATTGCATCTGATGTCAGATGTGATTATTGTCTCAATTGGTTTTAATTAATTATTTTCCTTTGCTATAATAGACAATCCAATTCCGGGATTAAGTAGGGTGGTATATTGGGAAATGAAAAGTGTAAAAAGAAAAGGATTTCTTACAAATATATATTTAAAATAAAATATTTCCTTTCACAGGTTTGCATAAGCCTAATTCTCAGAGGTTAAGGAATTAGCCCCCCCCCACTTCTCCTCCTTTTCTTTTTTTTAAGAAAAGAATATCACTTAATATGACTTTTGATTATTTTTTCCTACTTTGTTCAATTCCCCATGTGGAAAATGGAATCTTCCTCAGTCTTTTCCACATACAAATTCAGTTAGGAGTTTCAAAGGGAATGAGATTCAATAAAAATCATATTTGTAATTAAAAATTATTGGTAGGGGAGTTTTTTTTTCTGTCCCTTTGAAACATTCTCTGACAATATCTTTTTAAGAAATTTGGAGACAAATTAGAACTTAAGCTGATGAATGGGAGATAAAAGAGAATTTGAAAGTTCCAGGGACCTGGTGAACTAGTCAATGGAGAGATCACTGGCTTGGAGGGGAATCATTTTCCCATAGAAAGAATGGCCTTCATTTGACATGGTTAAGAGAAAACTGACTCTTCTTTTATCCATGTAAGGGTAATATCACAATGATACATAAACAGATGTGGAAGATTATTTCAAATTCTTGCCCTGACAGTGGTTTTCAAATGGGCTGACCTCTGAATTGAAATTTCTTTATATTGAGAAAGGCAGTGAGTTGTGACAGAAAAGGTAAAGGTTTAGGATAAGAGAACATGGATCCAGATCCTGGTTCTGTCTTTGCTACCTCAGTGCCCTTAGACCATTAATTTAGCTTGTCTATGGCCCTTGGCTTTCTCATTCATAAAACTGAAAAGTTTTGTAGATGAACTTCTAGGGTGTCTTTCTATTTCTTAATCTATGATTTTATTACCTATGAACTCATGGCCTATGGCCCAAGCGCTTGGTCCCATGGATTCAGTTCAGTCTAGAGGACACCTAGTTAGCTCATTTTATATATATATATATATATATATATATACACATATATATATATACACATGTGTGTGTATGTGTGTGTGTGTATGTAGCACCAGGAAGCTAATGGACTTGCCCAATATCACATTCAGCCAATGTCTGAAGCAAAATTTGAACTCAGATTCTCTGACTATGGAATGTCTATACACTGGTGTTTCATAATACTTTCAAAGAGGATTAAAATTTCCTTCAACAAAGGCAATGCTCACTAGCCCTGAATTCAGGAGGACCTGAGTTCAAATCTGGTCTCAGACACTTACCACTTCCTAGCTGTGTGACCCTGGGCAAATCACTTAACCCTAATTGCCTCAGCAAAATAGCAAAAAAATAAAAGCAAGGCTCTAGGAGTTACCTACTAGTCAGAATTTATCTCCATCAGATCAGCATTAGATGAATAAAGGCCATAGGAAAAGCACAGAATTAAAATTCAAGAATATTTGCTTTTTGCTTGAGACTCAGTTTTGTGCTGCTCCTTCAGCTCTGAGAGTCACCTATATAACTCTTTCTCCCAAGATGCTTCTGTTGTTCAGGTTCTTTGATCTTTCTCTTTAAAAGGCTAGGTCTCTGAACTTTCAAAGTGCCTTTTCCCAGGCAATCCTGACTTCAAAATCCAGGAGGAGTGACCTTTTAGGAAATTCCCAATCTTGACCAGACATTCCCCATCTCTCAGGGTCATGTTTACCTCCCTGTTTGTCTCTCACTCTGGACATCAGTCTGGATTCAGGTTTTTAAGGCTTAGGAATTCTTATTATACTATAACTAGTCTGTCTGCTGCAATGTCTTGGATTGAGAGGAATTGATGTGCTATTTAACACCTCCCTATCCCCACCTTGGAACCAGTCCCTTTTCAGATCTCTGCTTTCTGTTATAATAAGATCAGCAAACTCAAGCTCTTTCTGGGAAGAAGGTGCTGGTATTCCATTTGGTTCTCTTTTATAGATCCAATCCAAGGGTGTTGTTCTAATGCAATTTAACCCATGACAACTGAATCATCCTTAATTTGTAAAACTCATTCACTTCTAGTGGATGTGGTAATTTGCCCATCTCCGCTCTCCACTGGGAAATATGCTTCTGCTAGATCTCCTCATGTTAATCAGAAGATTTCCCAGATCAATCCTCTATTTATAGAGGGATTTTATTATCAGTAATTTGATATATTTAGAAAGTTATTTTCTGGTTTTCAGAAACATTTTCCCTGAAGAAGATACATACAGGAATTAATTATGGATGGTGCCACTTAATGGAGATCAGAATTTTCCAAAGGAAATGGTATGACTTGTTTGGTTGTACTCAAGAGTCCAACTCCTGGGTCAGTTCAACTGTACTTTTAAAATCTTTTAAATGTTCTAGTTTTAAGTCAATATGTTTAGACAGACACAGAAAACAAAACATAATGAATAAGTTGCTGATACATCCAGATCTGGTGTGATAATTAAGTCTTTTAAGATCATGGACCCAGACAGGAACTCAGAATCTCAGTACAATCCTCTCATTTTATAGATGAGAACCAAGGTCTAGATTTGCTCAGTTATATGGGTACTTTATATCAGAGGCAGGACTTTAAACCAAATCTTTTATCTCTTGGGTTAATGTTCTTTCCATGGTACTACCTCATTTTTATTTGTGGATCATTGTGCTTGATTTTACCCAAGTTCCCTTGTTTAATGTAGCCAATCAAAACTGGATTACAGCTTACTATTAAACTATAATACATTTATATCTAATTCATAGGCAAGTCAAGACATCACCCTATGATGTCATTGTTCCTCTTCAAAAATGAAGGATGAACAACAACTGATAGATTGTAAAGTTTATGGTATCTTGGTTTATGCTCCAATAGCATTTCTTTGACCTGGAGGCAAGGTCAAGACACCTAGTAAAGCATCTTCCACATGCTAGCTGGAAAATCTTTGGGGGACACGGATGAAATCATGCTGAGAATGGTGATTGCATTCTTCCATGTTGGAATGGAAAATCCACGTGGACCTTCATTAAAGTATATCTGTCCACTATTTTGTGCTTCTAAATCTCTCCAGAAAGCACTGAAAAGGGCAGATATTAAAGTGATCGTACTTGCTCCTTGGTGAATGATAGAACATCATGCAAAACTTATGGAGACAACTCATTTCTCTGCAGAAATGCAAATTCACCTGACTTCCTGGTTTCAAGCACAATCCAAATGTTAAAAACATTTTATTTTTGAAAGGAGTCTAAAAAATGCACCAATTAAAAAAGGCAGGTAGCAATCAGGAAGTGTGCTTCCCATTCCAATTCTGATCTATCTGCTTTGGACACAAAAAAAGCTGAGAGGGTGCCCTGAGTTACAGAAGGAACAGAGAGGTTTTTCAGTTTAGGAAAGCTGACAATGAGGGAATGTGAAAAGCCCTGTGGCATTTTAATTTTACTTCTATAATGAATAGGAAATCTACAGCAGCAAAGTAGGAATTAATGATTAAAAACAGCTGGAAACACTGAAGGAAAAATTAATCCTAGTTACCTGACTCTGAAAAAAGCAGGAGGACAAGGAAAAGTTGGGTGGGAGGACCAGCTAGGGGGACACTGACAATTATACATTTGTGTCTGCCATCTGTAACCATTTACATAGAGGGATGGCAAAACACATTATAGTATAGTATCACTAATTAAGAATAATTGAGGAGAAGGCCAGTATGAATGAGAACAAATCCAAACTGTAGAGTGTGTTTAAAGAAATACCCTTTTATTTTAATAATTTTAATAATTTATTGGAAAGGACACTGGATTGGGATTTTGAATTTTTGCTCTGTTATTTAATTATTGTGTGACCTTGGCCAAGTCCACACAGCTGGGTGTGTGAGACAATTGGGTAGTGCACTGCAGAGCATGTAGGACTTGGAGTTAGGAAGACATGAATTTAAATTTGACTCAGACACTTACTAGCTGTGCAACTAATGGCAAATCACGTAACCTCTCTTCCCCATCAGTTTCCTCATGTATAAAATGGGAAGAATAATACCACCTGCCTTGTTGTGGTTGTGAAGATTAAATAAGATAACATGCAAAACACTACATATCAACTTTAAAGTCACATGTAAATGCTTGCTATTATTATCATTGTTACCACTTTATCTTCCTTACCTCAACTGGATCAGGGGTTCTAGTGGCTCTTTCCTATATGGCTCTTTTCAGAAGTTTTTTTTTTTTTTTTTAATTCACAAAATATATCAGATTACAAAAAAATCAATTATAAATATATAGTATCAATTATATAAATATTCACATAAATATATAAAATATAAACATAAAGTTAAATTTTATACATATATAAACATACATATATAGATGTACACATGTATGCATATATATACACACATTTGAACATATATACATATACATATACACACATATATTTTCACTGACCCAAACCCTCACCTCTATGCTAAGTACCCCTCGGAAAAACCTTCTAAGTTTCCTTCTAGAACTAAACACGAACTAAGCTCTCTATAATCTTGTGATATTTTCAAGTCCACAAAAAGAAAGCTACGAGTTTCAACAATAATTCATATTTAGCATATTATCCATGATACTGAATTTCTTTCAAAGAACTCAGTTTAATTGGTCTAACCATGTTTTTTTTTTCCACTCCAATCTACATGATCACTTTAGCAAGTTTAACAGAAATGGTAAAAAATAAGAATGCCTCTTTGCCTGCCTTTTGAACCTCCCACCTTCCTATGGGCTAGACATTATTTCCCCTCTTTGACAGATGAGGATTTCAAGGTCCTGAAAAGCTAAAGAACTTGTCAAAGCCAGCACAGTTAGCAAAGACCAGAGCAGAGATTCAAGTCCAGGACTTATGAACTTCCTACTCTACCCATTCATTGCCCAACTCTAATTCATTTCTATTCAATGAGCATTTATTAAGTCCCCACAACTATTGTTTTAGCATTGGAGATACAAAGAGAAGTAAAAGACATTCTCTTCTCTAAAGGAGCTCACAATCTAATTTCTGTTCATATTATCAAGCATTTGAATAAGTAGCTTCCAAATTAATAGGATTTTGTTGTATATGTCTTTAAACTGCTGTTATCAGTCAGGAGAAACGAGAATTACTTTAAATATTTAGAATAATTCAATTAAATGAAAATTTTTTGAACATTGGAAGACACTGGGAATACATTTTAAAAATACAAAAAAAAAGACAGTTTCTGTTTCCAAAGAGATTGCATTCTAGTGAAGAATCAACATGTACACATTTAAGTATATACCAAACACGAAAAATAAATAAAAGATTTTCTATTCTACTGAAGAATACACCAATTACACAAATAAAGGAAATAAGTACTTAGGATGACAATCCTAAGAACCTAAATTATTAATACTCTTTCCCCCCAAAAGTCTTTCTAATTTCCATTTCTGGGTAACTATGGATTTAGGAAGGCTTCCAATAAGAGGTGGCATTTGACTTGAAGGAAGTCAAAGATTGTATAGTTAGAGGAAAGGAAAGAGCATCAAGGTTAACCTATGAGAAAGCTAAGAGAATGGAATGGATTGCTGATGTGGTAAGCTCATCTCTTTTTTTTCTTCCATCAATCAATGAACATTTATTAGACATTATATGAATGTATATATGAAATGTAGTTAGATACTAAAGATACAGCAATAAAAATGAAACATTTTCTGCTTTATAGAGCTTTCATTTCAGCAGAGGAGACAACATTTATAAATGTATTATATATATGTTATATTTATAAATATATGTACACAAAAGTATAAAAACTCACACATATACTCACACAAATATAATGGTGGTATAGTTCAATGACGATCCAGTCTTTGGAGTATATAAAGAGTTACTTTTCCTCATTGCTTATACAGATACAATAACAATACAGCAACAGTAGCAAAGAATTTTGGGGAAACATTTTCCTTTAATTATCTCCTCTGTGTCTAGCATAGTGCCTTACATTTAGTAGGAGCTTACTAAATATTTGTTGAGTTGAATTAAGTGTAGGGAAATAGAACATGTACACACTTAGGTATAATATGAAAGTATTAATGAATACTTCTGTTTACTAGGAAAAAGTACTAGTAAACCTTAGAACTGCACTAAGACTTTTAGGACACTATGTATTTGGACTAAGATGGTATGTTAATGCGTATTGGACATAACTGGAAATGAGACATCAGACCCATCATTTTGAGGTCATTGTGATGGGTTTATTTCTGAGTAGCAATGGATATCATGAACAGGGATCTTTCTTCAAAGAGATACACCAGCATCTCTTTTCCAGTGAAAAGAATTTAGTCTAGCAGTACTGAAACTCATTTTGTACTTATAAGCTTTGATTTGTACACTGAAATAATAGTAGCTAAGATTTGTACAATGCCTACTATGCACTGAGCACTTTACCAATATTTTCTCAATTGATCCTCATAAGAATCTGTGGGAGGTGGATGCTATTTTTATTTATTCCCACTTTCACAGAAGAAGAAACTGAGGCAAATCAAAAAGTAACTTGTCCAGGATGACACAGTTGGTAAATGTCTGAGGCTAAATTTGAATTCAGGTCTTCCTGATTGCAAGCTTAGAGCTTTATGTGCTGTAGAGTCACCTAACTCTCTCATTGGCTTAAGATTTACATTTTACTTCAAACCTTTATCTCTTTTGAGGAGAATGATAACTATCTAACATTTATATAGTGCTTACCAAATGCAGGCACTGTGCTAAGGACTTTGCAATTATTATTTCATTTAGTCCTCACAACAATATGGCTGTAATTGAAATGGAAAACTGCCACCAATTTAGGGTCATTAGGTTCTCCAGTCTGTAGTCCTAAAGGGCTAGTTCTGCTCCCTCTCTTTTCAAAGTCCCTTTTCCTTACTTATCTGCGTATCTGCAGATCAGGAAAGGCTTCCCATAGGAGGCAGCATCTGAGCTAAGTATTCTCAGAAACAATAAAGAGGGAATATGTTTCGGGCATGAGGCTGTTCCCACCTAACTAGAAGGAAAAATGTTCAGAAAGGATGACTTGCCTAAGATTATATATCTAGTGAGTGTCTAAGATAGAATCTGAATCCAGCTCTTCCTGACTCCAAGTCAAATGCTCTATCCACCTTGCCACCTCTTTCTTCTATAATAACAATAGCTAGTATAATCAGATAAAGAAACCTTACTTTGAGATTTACACAAGTGCATTACAAATTTTATCTGATCCTCAAAACAATAAGTGTGATTATTATCCCCATTTTACAGATGAGTAAACTGAGGCCAAATGAGAGTAAGTGACTTGCTCTGTGTCACACATAATAAGTCTCTGAGACAGAATTTCAACTCAGGAATTCCTGATTCTAAATCCAACTCTCTTTCCACAATGTCACCTACCTACTCCCATAGACATTTGTCAATTGGAAGAAGTGCCCATGTGGGAAAAAAAGCACGTAGTAGACACTCTATGCTAAATAAGGGAATGGATGGATAAATCTCTCTCTTCCACTTACTACTGCCATCCTTGTGACCTTGAACATGAATGAATGAATAAATGAAGTGTTTATCCAGTACTTTTTTTGTTGTTCTGTATTTTTCAGTCATGTCTAACTCTTCATAACCCTTTTTGGAGGGGTTTTCTTGGCAGAGATACTGGGATATTTGGCCATTTCCTTCTCCAAATCATTTTACAGATGAGAAACTGTGACTTACCAGGATCACACAAATGGTGTCTGAAGACTGAATTTGAACTTAAGCCTTCCTGACTCTGTGTCCAGCATTCTATCCACTGCACCCCCTAGCTGCCCCTTATTAAACATTGTCATGTGAAAATTATTGTGCTAAGGACTGTGTAATGCAGCTCTTCCTCTCAAGGATCTTCTTTGTACCTTAATTTTCTTATCTGTCAAATGGGGGGAATGGTCTTTGTGATTATGAAAATCATTTCCATCTCTAAAACCTTTGACCCCTTGATCCCAGTTGTTTTTATAAACATACATCCTGCGCTACTGTAGAAATGACTTGAGCAATGAGACTAGAAGATAAGATTCTGATGGAGGAGATCAGGGCCATTAAATGAGAAACATATAAGGACTCAGTGATGGAGAGGAAAGGAAACAAATGGAAAAAAAATCTAACAGTTAATCACTTCTGTCTCTGGATCGTTCAAGAACTCTGGGAAGGGCTGAGGAGCAATGAGCTCATGGAGAATGAAGTTCCCCTCATGCTTATGTCGTGTGGACCATGGCTTCTGCAGGAGGCATTCCTCCTAAATGTGGTCGACATCCACAGGAAGAGCTCTGGAAAATGGCCTGGTCTGCCTGTGCTGTACGTGCTCAGGAAATTAATAGGGGATTTTTGTCTCTAAAGCTGTCAACTCTCTTACCTTTCCAAAGCTCTAAATTCACTTTAAAAAGCAATTATTTTACTTCTGGCTTTAGAAGGGGCAAAAAGAATAGAATATAGCCACACCAGAGATCATATTTCAAGGCACATCACTGAAGGAGATAGATGAAGTGCAGATAACAATGAAATCAAATGTAAAACATATCTTCAAGAAGACAAATGCTGGGTCCTCATAAAATCCTCTCTGGTTCTGAATTCCAAAGAGATGACCCTAAAGGCACAGAAAACAGTAAAGAGAAAGCTGAACACCCCATTTACCAGCAAGTATGGTATTTATAGGTTAAAAGGAGATAGATCTTTTTGGAGAGAAAAAAATATGAAGTGATTTTATGAGTTCATTCTGTGTCTAGGAACAGGTAAGTAGCATAGAAAGGAACCTTTCTAAAATGACTTTTTATTGCATATGTCATCTTTTACAAGTTGTCAGTCCCAACTGGAAACTTACAAGACCTTGAAAACTTGCAGGGTCAAGGAGCTTTGCTCACCACCTATTATTCAGGGTTGCTTGAATTGATTGATTCTAAATCCTTTTCCTTGAGCTATATTGAGGATCATGTTTTTTTTTTTCTAAATTTAAAATATAGGGATAAAGAATTCTACTGTTCTATATATGAACTCAGGCAATTGTCTTCCCTTATCCTATTCCTAATGCCTGCCCTATAAACCTCTCTTTTTCTCTGTCTCCACAATCCGACTTTGTGACTTAACCAGAAATGAGTTCAGTGTTTCTAGCTCAGGGCAGGAAAGACTTTGCCATACTCCAGCTTAACTCAAACCAAAATGAACCATTTATTGCAAAGACTCAGGTCAGCCTAAAGTGATTGCTAGTGAGCTAGCCTTAAATACCTAGTCCTTCAGAAGGAGAAGAATCAATCTCTTTTAACCAATTTTATTTCAAAATGTTTTAACCAACATTTCTGGATGGAAAAAAAGGTTTAATAAGACTCTAGCTACAGTGGTTGATTTGCCATGTTCTTCATCAAGATCACATTTATGTGGGGATTTCAAGTTTGCAAATCTCATTACATACAACTGCCTATACAAACAGAGAGTGAAAATATTGATGTCCATATTTGAATAATTTGTCCAATCATATAGCCTGTGCAAACTGAAAAATCCAGAACTTAACCCAGATCTTTTAACTTCTCTTCTCAACTTCAGATCTTCTCATAGGAATAGACTCAGAGGGTCATAGTTCCAAAAATAAAAAAGACCATCTCATCCAATTAATTTTTATAGATGAGGAAATTAAGACCAAGAAGATTAAGTGACAACAAGGAAGTGTCAGAAGGTGGAATTGAAATCCAGGTAGTTTCCCACATCATCTACTCTAGAACCCATGGTGATGGTCCTCATCCATTGCTATGAGGAACTACTTGCTGGGGAGGAAGGAGAGTGAAGTGAGTAACCACCAGGCTGGACTGTCCCCTCAGGGTTCACAGGAGTATCCTCTGTGTGACTGCACCCTTGGTGGGACTGCCATCTGTGTCACAACCTACCTAACACCTACCCTGTGCCTCTCCATTGCCATACTCACAACTATGATTCCCTTCAGGCTGTGTTGTTTCAAAATTCACAACCACCAGGAGAATTTCCATGAGAACACTTGAATAGAAGGGAGGGAAAGGGAGACCATCAGAATTTTTATAGCTTGTACTACATACTTGGAACTGAGGTAAATGCTTTACAAACAGTATCTTGTTTGATCTTCACAGCAACCCTAGAAAAACTCAGTTCTTTGTGCTGAGAACAGCTGAAGACCATTGCAAACATAGGAACAATTTACAATTCCTCAATTATCATGCATTCCCTCTTTCTACCATTTGATTATAGGTCCAGACTGGGTCCATATGCATTTCCTTTTACACATATGTGTATACATACTTGCATATGTATATGTATATATATATACATATATATTCACATACAAATTATTTATAGGTTCGCATGGAAACATATCATTTAATATATAATCTCCATATCATATATACTACATATCATATATAACAAAATAAAAAAATATATACTGCACATAAAAATACATGAAATAATATATAAATAAAATTATTTATAATATATAATCACACACATATATTATAAATTTATATATAATTTATATTTTTATTTTATTGTCTTTATTTATAATATTTATTACAATTTATATATTACATGAAATGATAGGTCATTATGTATGTCATACATAATGACATAATACATAATATAAATAATGACATATTATTACATGTGATATATAAATTATATTAGATCTAATATAATACTATGTACAATTTATAATTATATTTTTATATTTCTAGATGCATGCATGCTTGCATAGACATACATACAAACACATATACACATATACATACATGTATTGTGTATGTATGTAAATATACTAAATCAAAGGATTGGCCAATCTTTACATCCTTACAAATTTAAACTCTTTGCCTTGTAAGGGTTAGGGAATGGCCAGCTTATATTCCTTACCAGCTGAGAAAAATAGAAAACTGTAGAATGGAGTTATTTTGGGAGGTGGTTGTCGTTTATGGAGTTTTCTGCTACAAGAAGGTTTCACAATTTTTCTGGAGGGACTCACAAGAGATAGCAATGGAGAGAGGGAGGGAGGAAAAAGAGAAAGAGAGACAGAGGAAGACAGGAGGGGAGGGAAAGAGAAGGAGAGGGAGAGTGAGGGAGGGAGGAAGAGAGGGAGGGAAGGAAAAAAGAAGGGAAGGAGGGAAGGAGAGACAGAAGGAGGGAAAGAAGGAAAGAAAAAGGGAGGGAGAGAAGGAGAGAGAAAAGAAGAGAGGGAAGGAGAGGGAGAGGAAGGAGACAAAAAGACAGAGGGGGAGAGAGAGAGAGAGAAGGAGAGCGGGAGGGAGGGAGGGAAAGAGGGAGGGAAGAAGGAAGAGAGAGGGAGGAAGGGGGAGGGGGGACAGATAGAGACAGAGACAGAGACAGAGATAGAGACAAAAAGAAAGCACAACATTTATTGAGCAACCCTGAGGATCCAACTACAAGCAAGCATGACAATCCCTGTATTCAAAGAATTCACATCCTAATAGGGGAAGACAACACACAAAGAGGATAGGTGGGACCCTCCTTGGATGTGAGGAAGTCTGTAGAGCAGACCAAAGCTTCTAAGCTCATCAGTCAAAGCCCAGGATGGTTCCAGTGAAAGAGTCCGATTTTCTGGTAAGGATGAAGTGGAGGAGATGTAAATGATGGAAGCAGCATGGCTGGAGATGTCACCTGTTGATTGATGGATTCTACAGATCATTTGCATAAAGATTACCACAGTGAGGAAGCAAGCATACAGATCAGATGTTATTAATGTACTTTTGATCAATCTGGAGTGCATTAATATCACTGGTGATTTGTTCATTTGTTTGGTATCTTCTCTCCCTCACATGCCTTATGACACAATCCCCTTAGGCTCTGAGGAAGATTGTGTTCCCTCAGCTCACGTTTGTATAGCTCTGTGGATTACAGAGCACTTTCTGCATGTTTCCCTGTGTGAACCTCACAACAAAGAATCAACGGATATAGATACCCCTGGAGAGTAACGTGGGTCTCTGGAAATTTAGGAGGTGACAGACATGTGACTTTTCCACAGCCCTTTGGTGAACAAAAGAGCAGAACCTGTAACACATGTGGTGTTGAGTAACAAACTTGTAACACTACAAAGATTGCACATGTGCCATTTCTGCCTGCTTGGCTCCCTCTCCTAATGCATATGGCAAATCTTCTGCAATTGTGTGGGTAATCTTTGAGTGTTGTCATGGTTTGAGTATTGATTGTCATTTGGCCAACCATAGGGCTATACATCTCCAAATTTAACTAGGCTGGTCTTCAGATGACTCTTCTGCAGACTGTCACTGAACCTTGCTTTACAGCTCAGTAGCACCTTCCATTTGGGACATATGGGACAGAGGATTACAGTGGAAAGTGTCTAATATTTGGGAACCTGAGATCTTGCGTGTCTAACCTCTGACAAGTCTGAATATCTCTGGAAGATGTCTATCACATGTCTAACTGACATAGACTAGACTATGGAGACTTACTTTAAGAGCCAAATAAAGTTTCAGATATTGTGGCTATTTCTCTGAGAGCTCAAATAGGATGTTGAGGAAAAACAGTTTGACTCTTTAAGATGTTAATTGAAGGGATGCTTCATCATGAAAGCTTCTTTCCCTTCAAATTCAGGTAAGAAGGCATGTTTATCTGGTTTTTTAATCCATACTGCATAAGGATATAAGAAAAATATAGAAAAAAGATGAAGAGAAACTACTTCTTGTTTGGAACTATTTTAATGGAAATGCCATAAAATTACAAATAAAATTCTTCTAAGAGCCTGAGAGAAACCCCATATATCATCGATGATGACTTAATAGAAGATTACAGAGAGGAAGAACCAATCTTGAGGAGAAATAGGAAGGAGATGCTTAATAGACTGTAAGCATTGTCTGGAGTAGGTTAAACAATTCCAGGCTGAATTTTTAAAGAAATGAATTGTAGTCGATTACTAATCTATTGAAGGCTTGAAGTGGCCAAGTTCAGTTAATCAATAAGCTTTTTTTTAAAACTTCTACCACGTACCAGGCACTATGTCAAATGGTGAAGATAGAAAGAATGGCAAAAGATAGTCCCTATTCACAATCAAAGGGCAATTAGGTGAAGCAGTGGATAGAGCTCTGGGCCTGGAGTCAAGCTTCCTGAGTTCAAATCTGCCCTCAACTAGCTGTGCAACTGAGCAAGTCACCTAAACCTGTTCTCATCAATTAAAAATGAGTTAGGCAGTCCCAATTGTTCAGTGATGAAGAGCCATCTACACCCAGAGAGAGGACTGTGGGAACTGAGTGTGGACCACAACATAGCATTTTTCATCCTTTCTGTTGTTTGCTTGCATTTTGTTTTCCTTCTCAGGTTTTTTTTTCTTCCTTCTTGATCCGATTTTTCTTGTGCAGCAAGATAACTGTATAAATATGTATGCATATGTTGGATTTAACATATATTTTTAACATATATAACATGTATTGGACTACTTGCCACATGGGGGGAAAAGGGGATAATTTGGAACAGAAGGTTTTGCAAAGGTCAATGTTGAAAAATTACCCATGTTTTGTAAAAAAAAAGTTTTAATAAAAATTTTTAAAAAATAATAAAGAGTTAGGGAAATGGCAAACTAGTCTAGTGTCTTTGCTAAGAAAACCCCAAATAGGGTCACAAAGACTTGGGCATGACTGAAAAATAATTCACAGTCTAATGAGGGAAGAGTAGCATGGGATAGGCATCATGAAAAATAATATATATGAACAAGATAGCAAAATAAATCAGAATAATTGAGAAAAGCAACGGGGAAAGTTTCTCCTAGGAAACACGATTGGTATAATGTTGGTCATATTATAAATAGGTACATATATGTCTTTATGCTTATTATCAGTTCTATCTGTTAAATAAATTTTATATATAATTAGCAATTTTAAGATTTCTTAAATCATAGACAAACAATAATAGCTGCTATTGAGAAAGAAGATTTTTCTAGTTCATTACATAGTTAATATATAATGAATTGAAGCACTAGCCTGAGCTAATTAATTACCTAATGAGAAAAAGATTGCAGGCTTATTAATGAGAAATAAATTACCACAACAAACCCTAAGATTGCTGTTGAGCTCCAGAAAATGAAAATTAAATTTACAGTGATCAGTCAAGTGATAGGCTGAGGTTAGATGATCTATGAATGAATTTAATCAGAGTTCAGGCAGCATAGCCTTGTTACTGGGGCCAGATCAGTGTGGCCTTTCCCAACCTGTCACCCACAGATAGCATCTCTTCCTTATGTACTTGTTACAAATCAGAGTTTATATCTTGGATTTTAATTTTTTTCTCCTTTTTCTCATAGTTATTCTCTTTTTATTCTAAATGCAAAGTTGTTAATAGGTAACTGATAATTGAGGCTACTCACTTTATGTTTATTGACTTGTTGAGGGATTTGAACTAAATGATCTCTAAGCTCCCATTTAGATGTAATTCTATAAACTGATCACCAATCTGGTCTTCTTTCCACTACACTCTATTACTAACCACCCATCATTTGAATTGCCTAAGATGTATTTTTAGTATATTTTTCCCTCTGAGGATCCAAAAATTACTTGCAATAAATGAATAAAACCTTGACAATAATCCTAGTATTCATTTGGTTGTGAACCTTTTATTTTTATATTCTGTATAATGGGAATAAGAAGATTGATTGGTGCTGAGTGGAGACAAGTAAGAATGAAACTCATTTAGTACTGTCATCCCATTGCACCTACATCTCTCATAAAAGCATCTCTTCCAAGTTCTTTGATAATTGATGCTCTGTGACTTGGGACTGCTGTGGGTGCAAAATATTACTGAACAAACTTTGCATAAGTGGAGAAAAAGTTCTGCTGATAATAGGCAGTCAGGTGACACTTTGAATGGAGCATTGAGCCTGAAGTCAGAAAGATCTGAATTCAAATCTAGTCTCTGACACTTAATAACTGTCTGACTCCAGGCAAGTAATTTAAAGCCTCAGTTTCCTCATCTGTAAAATGAACTGAAGACAGAGAAATGGTAAGCATCTCCAGTTTCTTTGCCAAGAAAATTCCAAATGGGGTCAGAAATAGACACAACTGCAAGTAACTGAAAAACAACAAAAGATAATAAATAAAGGGGGAGAGGAAAAGCAGTGCTGTTTGAGTTTGTTTCTCCTAAACAAAATACGGATGTAAAAACCACAGTGCTGACCACACATTTAAACATTTGGAAAATTGACCCAAACAACAAGAAGTTAACAAATATGTGTAGGTGAAATTGGTGTTCACAAGTCCTGTGAGATTCTGTGCACAACAGCTGTAGAGGATTGTTCCCAGAATGTTATAACCACAGCCTGCTCTCTGATAATAATGAGATGGTACATTGCCAAGAGCAGAGATTCTGAGGATGTGCATTCATATCCTGCCTCCAAAATTGGCCACCTTGTGTGACATTGGTCAAGTCACAACTTACTCTTTTTCAAATGAGGGTGTTGGACTACCTGGCCTTTGATGCAGTGAAGTCACCTCTGATGAGAGAAACATGAAGGGTGACTTTAAATCAACTCCCTGAGCCCTAAATCTGTAAAACAAGGCAAATACACTCTATAGTCTTGTCCAGCTATAGTTCTATAATCCTACCACTTAATTATTATATTATGATGATAGTATAATAGAATGATATAATATGAGATAGATCTATAAAGATTGCAAAGTGCTTTATTAATATTATCTCATGTATTTCTACATTAACCTTGTGAAATAGTTACTTTTATAATTCTATTTTTCAGAAGAAGAAATTGAGATTTAGTATAAATACTTATGCAACATACATATAAAAAGCATAAATACTGATATAACATACATATACATATGTGCTATCCCCCTGATAGAATGTAAGTTCCTTAAGGACTTTTCTTCTTGAGAATTGTATCTCTAGGATCTAACACAGAGTAAATGAAAAATATGAATGAAAAAGTGAAATAAGAATGAAAAAGATATGCTTCTTGATTACCTGATTATGGCCAGGTCAACTTGCTTTTAAGTATCTAAGGCAGGATTTAAATCCTGATCTTCTTGGCTCCAAATTGGATGCATGCTATAGATATATTTCTATACATGTGTGTATGCATATGTTACTATATTGTTGTGTTACATATAAATATACTAAGAGCTACTCAATTTATCAGAGCAAGGGTGGGAAGAAAAAAAGGAAAAAAGAAATTTACATGATAACTTTATTATATATTTAAAAGGAACAGCAAGTTGCACATAACAGATTTGCATTTTCATATGCAATCTTTTTACTATATGAAGTAATTTTCTTTCATAAATTAAAAAGAAAATATATAAAATATAAAGAAAGGAAGGAAGGAAGGAAAGAAGGAGGGAAGGAAAAAAGGAAGGAAAGGAGGGAGGAAGAAAGGAAAGTTTTGAGACAGCAAGAAAATCTCAGCAAGGTTAAACTAAAGGGCCGAAGGAAAGATAGAGAGAGACAAGGAGAGATGGAAATAGAAGGATGGAGACTCCAGGAGAGGGAATGAGCTCCAGTGGCTGGTTGCTTCTCTGTAAGCAGATTGGAGCTGAGACTGTGTAACTGGTTTAATATAATACTGTTCTCTCTGTAAAGAAGCATTCGGTCTTTTATACAATTTTCTATACTCAAGAGTTTTCTAAGTGACTTTTTTTTATTAGGTTTTCAGAGCTACTAAAATATTTAGCCATAGGACCAACTGTCTTTGATCTGTTACTCTCAAACATTTTTTTTTCTGAGACTAATGCTACACCAAGGGCCATTTTGCCTGGGTAAGTGAATTGGAAGGGCATTCATTAAACTTTTTGCCAGGCAAGTGCTGTTTAAAGAAAAAGAAAGGATCTGTGATTCTGGAACTCCTTGGACTAACCTATGCAGGGACCAGATCTTCAAAGGGGTTGATTGGAAGCCAGATGGGAAAGGGGATGAGTGACCACTTCAAAACTTAACCAGTCTTTGTCTTTGCTCTCTGTCTCTACAATATATTATGTTGTCATAGAGATGACAGTGTTATTACCCCTTAATTTTTTTTTTAATTTGGTAAAAAGCATGGGCATGTACTAGGAATGCAAAATAATATTCAAAAAGACAATTGTTTTCTTGTTACAGTGTCCATATTCATTAAATCTTTTTATGTGTGTGAGGCAATTGGAGTTCAAGTGACTTGTCCACAGTCACACAACTAGGATGTGTTAAATGTCTGAGGCTGGATTTAAACTCAGGTCCTCCTGACTCCAGGGCTAGTGCTCTAACCACTGCACCATCTAGCTGCATCTTCATAAACACAAAGGTAGTCCTAATGACAATTCAGGGTTAGAGAAAACATTCTCTCCCAATTAACCACACTCAATGGCACAAGTAAATTTTTGATTGTGATGATGCTAAAAACTATTTCTCGCTTTCACTTCAATTTGTATATTGAACACCAACCTTAGAATCAGGCAGATACATTTTCCTGAGTTCAAATCTGGCCTCAGATATTTACTAGCTTTGTGAATCTGGGCATGTCAGTTAACTTACTTTTCTCAGTTTCCTCATCTGTAAAATGAGCTGGAGAAAGAAATGGCATTCAAACCAGTATGTTTGCCAAGAAAACATCAACAGGGTCATGAAGAGTTGGATATGACTGAACAATAAAAATGAGTTGGAAAAAGAAACAGAAAACCTTTCCATTATCTTTGCCAAGAAAATCCCATAGTGGATCACAACAACACTATAATCCCATCTGTAAAATGGGAATAATACCTCACGGGGCTGTCATGAAGGTCAAATGACTTTCCCCATATGTTATACTTTGCAAACCATAAGACATGATTTAAATGCAAGTTGCTTTTTAAAATTCAAACAGTACAAAACTCCTCAGAGGTATACAGGATTGTGATTGAGATGTGCTAAGTGAAAACAGTAAACTTCTGAACTCTCCTCCAGTGAATAAAGCACATGATCCAGAGTCAGGAAGTAGTTTATTTTGGACCTCTGACACTAAATGGGTGATCCTAGATAAGTCACTTAAAATCTATTTCACTTTCCTCAGATGTAAAAAGAAGATAATAATAGTACCTCTCCTCAAAGGATTGCTGTAAGGATCAAATGAGATAATATTTGGAAGCTTCTTAGCACAGTACCTGGCACACAGTAGGTACTTCATAAATGCTTATTCTTCCCTTAGATTCTTTGAGATTAATGACTTTTTAAAAAAACTTGTATTTCCAGCACTTAACACAGAGCTTAGTATGGAGTGCTTTATTCATTCATTCATTCATTCATTCATTTACTCATGCAAGTATAGTTACAATACTGAAATAAGGAAGGCTGAAGGTATTCGATAGCGACAGATGCTCACTATTAGTCAATGTCAAAGCATAGTCTCCCTTGCCAAATACTGCATGTGATTATCTTTAACTCTCTGATTGCATTAGATATATGAAATAACCTCCAAGTTAGTTCCGATTTTGCCTCTGCTTCCTGGGCCCACTGCCTGTGCATGCATTAATTTAAATTTCAATAGTGTATCAAACTTTTTAACCAGCTGTTGGAAGTAATATTTCTTCTCACCCACTTTTCCTTTTCCTTTATTTTTGGAATCGATCATTGGTGAAGAGAAAGCCATGGAATACTCCGAGCTTCTGTTTGAAGTAATTAGAGCAGAAGTTGAAGTGCCGACATGGAATCAGGAGTTCAAATCTGGCCTCAGACACTTAAGAGCTGTGTGTTCCTAGGCAAGTCACTAAACCCTGTTTGCTTCAGTTTTTTCACTTGTAAAATGAAGGGGGAATGATTAGACCCAATGACCTGTAAGGTTACTTCCAGCTCTAAATCTAGGATCTCATGGTTGAAAATCTTGTCGAAGACACTGAGTAACTGTTTAGATTCTGAATGAGTCATTCTCTTTGGACCTCAGTTTCTCTAAAATGAAGGGATTGTGCTCAGGGACCATTAAGCTACTTTTTGACTTCTAAATTGATGCCCCTATGATTTAATTGTGGAGCAGTGGATTGGGCCCATGTCAACTTCCTCCAAGAATGGGGGCTCATAAAACCTGAGCTTTGAGGCTTGATTGATGGACTGACAAATGTCACTTTTCTATTTGGGCTTGCATGTCCTGACCCGGAATTTCTTCTAGGAAATCCCCAACTGTGGTAGAATATCTGCTTACACAAATGGGGATAGCAGGGTCACCGACTGCCGTATAATCACTCAACAAGACATATTGGGTAAAAGGCAGTTTTTATTATGTACTCCTGAAAATACTGAGGTGTGAAGGACTTCACAGATACAGAAACTCATAAATGACTCACTGCAGCTCATAAACTGCCCTAAAATGGAACCAGGATGGGGCCTTTGATTTATTGGTATGGGGAACTTCAGGGAGAAAACTCTCTCTCCATAAGTTGGAACTTTCTCTGTCATTTAAATTTTAGAGAGTGCTCATAAAGATATCCAAGGCAGGGCCTCAACCCAGGGCCTCTGTCAAAGCTTGCTATCTTTCTCCACTATGACATCGCCTCTCTCCTAATGTAAAACTAATTAATTCAGAGATACAATTTGGGGGAGTTGAAATAAAGTTTACCTTTGTGCAGTCACTGGGAGATTCTTTTTTTTCTTTTTTGTTTTGTGTACTTTTCTTTTTTGAGAGGTTCTTTCTTGTTTTCTGCCTTTGGTAGAGTTATAAATGGAGATTAATTGAAGAAATGGGTTGTGCTGGAACCACCTTGAACTAGCTCAGGAGAGATGATTGTTAACTTTTCAGGGTGAACCTTTATACCTTGGAGATTGCTACAAATCTAAGCTTGACTTATTGTTTTGTTGATTAACTGGACTTCAGAAGGTGACTGTGGAAATATTAATAATTCAGTTTAAATTTAAAGTGTGTCTTGTACAAAGTTTATTCTTCCCCCACTAGAGACAATTATCAAACATTTATCAAACATGGGTCCAGATCTGTGATTCATTGGATATAGGGAAGTTCTGATGTACAAAATCCCTCGATTGACACAAACCTACAGGAACTCTTAGACAATCAGAGATTTGCCTGACATACTAAGGGACTAAATGACTTGTCTAGGATCAAACAGACACAATCAGAGATGTATCAAAGTTATATTTCAACCTAAGACTTCCAGAATCCAAGGTGAGCTCTCTATCCACTAAAAGCTTTACCTAATAGAAACAAAATTGAAAGGGATGTGTTAAACTACTTAAGAAAAAAAAAAGTCAAGTACTTCAAAAGCATCATTTAAGTCATAACTGATATGCTAATTACAAATAATTCTCATTCATTTACTGAAGTAAGCTTCCTAATGATTCCTATTAAACAACACCTTAGTAGTTAGACTAATTCCAGACACTGATTTGGAAATTCATTCAGAGCATTATCTATAATATATATTCTGTAATTTGATTCAACTTTTCTTATTTGCCCCCCAAGTTCAAGGCGCTGAGAAAATAAAGACAGAAACCAAAGAGTTTCTATTCTCAAGGATACTGGGGTTTGGAGGATGGGGCAGAGGCTGGTTATGGACAGAGATAAGTCAATAAAAGGTAATTTGAGAGGGAAAAGGGCACTAACAGTTAGACAAATCAAAGACAATGGGAAATAGGAGAGGATGTTTGAGGTGAGATTTGAGAAAATGTAAGGACTCTGAGGCAGAGGTAGAGAGCCCATTCTGGACAAAAATCTGTGTAAAGGCCTAAGGATCAAAAATGATGTAATCAATTTAGCTAGTTGGCTAGTCTGACTGGAGCACAGGGTATACAGAGAGATTTATATAAAATAAATCTGGGAAGATAATAGAGAACTATATTTAGAATATAAGCCCCAGGCAATTGAATTTCATCCTAATAGGAAAAGGAAGGCTGAAGATTTCTATGTGGATACATGTGTTGTGGTCAAGCCTACGTCCTAGGACTATCCATTTGGGATTTGCACAGAAAATGGATTGGAGAAATGGCAAAACCAAAAATAGTCAAATTAATTTTGAAGCTACTGGAATAGTGAAGGCAAAGTGTGACAAAAGGTAATGGTCATCAAAGTATGATGATCATGCAGAAGTAGGAATTGGAAAATTGAGGGTGCAGATAAACAACTTTTTGGTCCTTTAGTCTAGCCTCTGTCTATTTCTTCTCCAGTAAGTTGAATAAATTTGCAAACATCTTTATTAGACATGTTTGTTAGAACATCCATTCTAATGGCTAATTTGTAATTAGCTATATCATCTTGGTCTATTAGTTCCTAATAACAGCCGGGATAACAGTCAAATTGAAATTTTACTGGAATTGCCTAATTGTTTTGGCATAGTGCAGGCCCAGCCTTGAGTCCATGAGAGAGAGGGGATGAACTCACTCAGGTCCCCAGAACCTGCTAATGCCTGATGGCAAAACCTGCTACATGTTCCAAAAGGCCATTACTCCTTGTAACTGAGATGCCAGGACAATTTGATTGAAGAAAAGCTCATTTTTCTGCCTTACAGAATGTTTGCTTCGACTTTTACTGAAGGAAGCTCTCTGTTTGATTTGGATCAGAGTCTCAGCTTAAGGGGATACAGGTAAAAACAAGAAAAATCATCATCTGAAATACAGAGTTCTTGGCTTCAACATATTAAAAAAAAGTTCTGAACCTTTTGCATAGCTAGAAAATGTGCAAGTTATTCCTGGGAGGGATCTGGAAAAGAACTTGCCGCTTATAGCAATATATCAACTGTCAGTTGATCAGCATAAAAGGTTTCCACAGATATATATATATATATATATATATATATATATACATATATATATATATCTGTATATGTATATATATATATATATCTGTATATGTATATATCCAGCAGATGGCCATGAGCACATCCTTACCAAACTGATACTCAAACTCATTTGGAAATTTCATCTATATTTGAAATAAGTTTTTTCCTCTAAATGCATTTCAATTGTTTGTGAGAGCAAGTTACTAGATTTAATGAATGAGGAACATTGAACACCAAAACCAAAAGATGACATTAAGGAAATCTATGAAAGGCAAAGATGGGCTGGTGGGGCTGTGATGACAGAAAAAATATTCTGTTGGTATCTTCTCCATGTCACAAGCTTATGTGAAGCTGTGACCAAAAACTGTACAATTTAGGCAGATATGATTGGGTTTCGATATGCATAATTTAAGGGAGCAATGAAATAATAGATCCATTTTAATATCTTTGATTTTGTCCTTGACCCACTTCTGGTCAAAATTTTTCATTTATGAAATGTAGGGGACTTGGCTTCAAGTTGAAAATTGAAATATTATGATATTGCAAGACTTCACAAAGGTCTCAGATGAATGGAATAATTGGCCAAACAAATCAGGAGAGGGGAACAGAAGACCTATTCTGCTTTTCCTTAGTAGGACTTTATTTAAATTAGTCTTTTAAGTACTTGAAAAAAAGGGAACAGGCATGTCCTACTTGGACCCAGAAGGTAGAACCACTACCAATGGGTAGAAGGCAAGATTTAGACTTAATATTTGATATAAAGGGAAATTTCCTAACAGAGATATCTAAAACTGAAATGGTACCCTCCCTTCACACACCAAAGCACAGTGAGCTACCAATCGCAGAGGTTTCCAAACAAATGATGGATGATCATGCTTTTTAGAGATATGATTCAGAAGGGATTCTTGTTAGATATGGACTGGATAAGAGGACTTCTCTGAGCTTATCCAACTCTGAGATTCTCTGACTCAATGGATTCTAAATGAGCTCACCTCCATGAAATCACTCTGGAAAGTTTTAATTGCCCTACAAAGCTAGGAAGATTACAGTTCTTATTATGTTGGATAGGTAAGACCCAGAATTCTATTAGATAAAGACTCTTAGAATGTTGAGCCTGAGAAAATGATGATTCTTCTTGTAGGAGTCTAACCAGACTCCAATCTATATTACGATTTATATTTTGTTCACTTTCCAAGACTGTTGACCTGGAGACAACCATTATTTATTGAAGGCCTACTAAGTGGCCAGTGCAGTAACTCTTAATAGCTCATTAGCTTTATATAGGACCTTACAATCCACAAAGAACTTTCCTTCAAATGTAAATTCATCCATCAATCCCTAATGCTTTCAAGGAAAGGATTTTTATCTTCCCTTCTCAGTATCTATCAGCTATAAATTTTAACAAACTTGTACAATAGCACAAGGAACAATGTCAAATTATCACCCAAACTTCACACATATGCATCCCCTCTGATCTCAAAGTTAAATCTGTGCTAAAGTTCACTTTTATACCCTTTCTGGGGAAAAAAAGAGTTAACTAAACAAATGGTTTTATGAAAATTGTTTAGGAATAGAGAAGGGTGTTGGGAGATACTTAATCTCTTTAGGAGTAGCAGCTATTTTTAAAGTACTTAGAACTTCTATTTTAAGGAAACACTCAGGCCAACTTGATGCACACTTTCTCATCACCCACCTCTGCTCCTGATTTTCTAACATTCCCTTTCCAATTCCAGGTCCCTCCTCCCTTTTGGTTCCTTAGTCCCATTGTAAAGTTCCTCCTTGTTGTTCCATTTTAAAGAACTTCCCAGAGGAGATCCATGCTCACTCTTTCATGGGTCTCCCAATTCCACTCTGGCTACCCTGACCTTTTTTTCATATTCTTATTCGGATACTTTCTCCAAAATGGCATGTCTGGGTTTGAACTCAGGTCTTATGACCTGAGTCACCAAATGATATTTCTACTACATATATGTGTATGTATGTATCCATGTGAATATATATATATATATCATTATTTCATTTGATTATTATTTATTGTTATTGCTAATGTATAGAGACCTAGCTGAGGAGACCAAAATCATATGGAAAAAATAAGCTATACATCATTCTTGTCCTATTTGATTGTTTTCAGTAAGCCCCCAGATGATAACTATATATAACTAGATAGATAGATAGATAGATAGATAGATAGATAGATAGATAGATAGATAAATAGATAGATAGATAGATAGATGTATGTATATATATATGTATATATATATATATATTGCTGAGGCAATTGGAGTTAAGCAACTTGCCCAGGGTCACACAGCTAGGATATGTTAAGTGTCTGAGTTCAGATTTGAACTCAGGTCCTCCTGATTTCAGGCCTGGTGCTCTACCTACTATGCACCTAGCTGCCCTGATAACTATATTTTAACATTCTGATAGACTATAAAAATAAGTTATTTTATCCACCTATCTGGTAATTTAGAAAACATTGACTATAAATAAAAGAATATGGGAGATCAATAGGTCCTAAGATAGCTCTTTTAGAATCCAATTGGAAAAGATATGGATAAAATAATAATAATGATAATAATATCTGATGTTTGATACTGATCATTAATTATAGTAAAACTTATACTATATGTAGTATATAATTGTTATAGCAATAATAATAGCTGATGTTACCTAATTTGGACTAAAATTGCATTTTAAAGCAATTTTTGGTAGCTCCTGAGATATAGGAAATGAGAATGGGATAAAGTTTTGAGGTAAAATCGGTCCTGGACATCAATGCTCAAGAAAGAACGTGAAAGCAAAAGAGAAGAGTAGGGAATTCAGATGCAAATACTAATTCCCTTCAGGAAGGGAGAAAAAGCTATATAAATCAACTCATGTGCTCATGAGTGATCTGTGGATTAGGGATTTCAATACATGATCTAGCAAGACCTTTTTAACCATGTGGGAGGTATGATTTGCTGATAGGCTCATGTAATCATTACATATTGCATTTACTGGCAAATCATTGTTTTCTTTTGGATGTTCTCCTGTCTTAAGACCTTTAGGCAACTGGAAAAATTGAAAGGTAAAATCAATCTCTGAAAGCTGTTGGAAATCCCCTGTTTTCCTATTCTTTTCAGCTGGGATCCAACAAAGTGATCTTTAGCAAAGTAAAGATGGCAGATATTAAGTGGTCTTGAGGCCTCAGCAAACAGATCCAGTTCTTTCCATTCACTGGATGCTTTTTCTTCTTATCTGTGAACATGGAAGAGGAACAGAAGTGAATAATGATTTTTTAAAATTTTCTAGTCTTTTGACTCAGGCTAGTCATTTGGGGTGTGTCATTCATAAATACACTAGATGCCAGGAATGAAATCTTACTTAACTCTCTTAATATAAGATTTTCATTTACTTAGCAAATATTTATTCAGAACCTATTATATATGAGACATCATTCTATGATCAATGGTGAATAAAAAGAAGAAAGAGATAGGTTCTCTGCCTTCAATATACTTTCAGTCCCACAAAACACATATGGAAAGTGAACTCCAAAATATAACTCAAGAAAAGAAAATGTCCAAATGCAAAACAAACTCCCTTTTCTAGCATGATTTCAAATTCACAAATCTCTTTCCTCTCACATTATGAAGTTGACATTAAAAGTATTTTTTCATTTTAATAATACTGGATATTTAGTAGAATACATTAATTAAATTCAATAATAGTATGTATATAACATTTTTCAGTTTAGAAAACACTTTATAAATATTATCCATTTTGTCCTCCCAATTACTGTGGGAGGTTGGTATTCTCTTTTATAGATCAGGTAACTGAGGAAGACAGCAGTAAATAACTTGACTTATTTGAATTGAAGTCTTCCTGACTCTAGGTTCAGCATTTTATCCACTGTCTACCCAGCTACTCGAATTAGCACAGTGCCTATATAAATGCTTATGTCCTTCCCTTGTTGTCTTAAGTCAATAAATGTTATTAACTACTCACTCTGTGACACTAATGGCTCTGTAGCATCAACACTTCCACAATATCAGAGGCATGAATTTGTCTGGTCATGTGTATTTTTATATGCTGCCCTTTCACATGTAGTTTATGAAAGCGTGAAGATGTTTCTTCTGCAAATAAACGCTCCTTCGTGTGTGTTCCCTAGATCTATGAATCTCCTAAAGTAGTGAGCTAATGGTGTAGTTACAAGAAGGCTAGTGGGGGAAGAAAGGCAATCAAAAAATCTTCCTTGCAATTTTTTTTTTGCTATGTTGCTTGATTAAATGTATTTTTCTTCCAATAAATGAAGTTTCTGGTTGACTTACTAAAAGACAATATATAGATGGGGATTCTTGAGCTGTAGCTTTGAGTGAATGTTGACTGACAAAATATCTCCTTTGTGGAGCTGCATTCTGGAGAAACTTGGGGCTCTGGGTACTAGAAATATGAAATGTCTGGAGACATAGACTAGAGTCAAATTGTGGTGAGCTTTAAGGGTCAAATGGAGGAATTTATATTTTATCCTAGAGACAACAAGGAACCACTGGAGATTTTTGATCTTGAGAGTGGAATGGTCAAACTTATACTTTAGTAAAATGAATTTGATAGCTGATTGAAAGTTAGATGGGAAAGACTTGCAATTAGTGATGTGCCTATTGGAAGAATCTTATTAGGAGAGAGGGGGAAGAGAGGGAGGAGTGGAGGGAAAGAGAGGGAGCAGGGGAGAGAGAAAGGAAGGGAGGGAGGGAGGGGGAAGAGAGGCATGGAAAGACAGACAGGGAGAGACAGAGAGAGACAGGCAGATGAAGACAGAGAGAAGAAAGAGAGGAGAGAAAAGAAAGAGAAGAGCATTTTATATTGTTCTTTGCCAGTTTCTCTCTCTCTTCCTTTTCTGTATAAATCCTTATTTATTGAATATGTAAGTCTCTAAGCAAATAAATATTTTATTAGTCCTAATGAAGTGTAGGCCCATCCTTATCCAAGATGCTACTATACTTATACTTTAAGCCATGACTCAGGAATCTAAAGTCTGTTTTCAAATAGCACCTACTTATAAAATCTTTTCCTTTCTCCTTTTCACTTCTGATGGTCCAACCATCACATAAGCAGCTGCTGCCATCAAAATTCCACTTGTGCTCCAAGGATCTTCATTTTCTTGCCCAAGACTTCATAATCACTAGGAATGGCTATTAGGCTTTATATAGCTTTGAAAGTTCTACATCCTATTTAAAATACATGCTTTAGGAAGAAAATAGGGTTATCTATTATTAAATGTGGGTTGATAAAGAGCTGCCCCATATTCTTCATCAGAGAATCAATAATCATTTCAAGTTCCCTTAATTCTTCCAGGATTACTTTCCTCCTGATGCTACATGTGGAGTTACATAGGGACAAGTAGTACAAAGCAATGATTCCTCTTGGGAAGGTTCAGCTCTCTCTGAAACAAAAAGATCTTCTTTTCTAATATACAAGTCCAAGCACTCAGTGATCCTCTTTCTCCTCTTCTATGCCATATTCTCTACCCTCACCCCAACTTCCAAAATAATTGAGGATTCCTTTCTATCTCTTTATATAATCTTTCTTCTTTTTTTTCAAGTTCTTTGAGAAGCATGTTTTCCAATAGCATAAATAGCACACAAATGGTCTTCTAGTTTTCACCCTCTATCCTAGAAAAGAGTGTTTTATTGTTCAAACCATATATCATTCAGCAGTGATGGAAAGACAATTACCATACATTCTCTAGGGATCACAGAATTTGCTTTTGTTCTTAGTGCTGGATTTGAGATCTTCTGTCTTCTGGTGGTAGTAGCCCTTGTGAGCCATCCAACTGCTTGGATGAAATACTCTGCAACACTGCCTCTTGGCCAAACCATTTTGTGGATAGCTCAGAAGCTATGGAGCCAGTTTCTGTAAAATTTTAGGCCATAGCATCCCACCTATCTTGTCTGACTCACATGTTGGTCAAAAGAGAGTTTTTGAGATTCTTATAAGCTCCAGGAAGATAGAAACTGCGTCTTATTTATAATTTTTTTTTCTCCAGTGCCTACCTCTGGCCTCTTCACAGAGCAGATGCTTAGTAATTGTTTGCCAACAACTTGACTGATCTTCATGTGGTATTTTCCCACCTACTTTTGAGTCTTTCCCATAATGATGTGTTTCTCTCTTGACTTTCCTCCCAAATTCTTGCTTAAATTCCTCCAGCAAACATTAACTGTCTTTACATATTGTCTGTGAAAGGAAGGGGAAAGCATTTATTTAACACCTACTATATGCCAGATCACGTGATAAGTACCATGAAAATTTCTCAATTGATCTCACGATTCTGTGAGATAGTGCTTTTCTTATCCTCATTTTCCAGTTGAGGAAACTGAGACAAAGAGATTGAGTGACTGGTCCAGAGTTATACAGCTAGCAATTGCCTAAGGGTGGTTTGAACTCAGGCCTTCCTGATTCCAGACCTAGGGTTCTGTGCGCTATGGCCCCACCTACCTGTCTATGAGAATGTCTCTTGAAATTTAGCTTTCAGCAATATCTATTCTCTGTTCCTTTCTCTTCTCTCTGATCACACTTGATGTTTCTAGGTCATAATCTTGCTTCTTGCCCCTAAGGTATGTTTTGCATAGACTTTTGTTTGTTCTCATGTTCTCTGGTGCTTCTTCCTTCTGAGATATTTGACTTTCTTTTTTTAAATTTTAATTTAATTAAATTAAATTAATTAAAAAATTAATTAAAAATTAAAAAAAAATTTAATTGCAAAACATATGTATGGGTAATTTTTCAACATTGACCCTTGCAAAGCTTTCTGTTACAAATTTTTCTTCCCTAGACCTCACCCCTCCCCTAGATGGCAGGCAGTCTACTACATGTTAATTATGTTAAAATGCTTGACAAATCAAATATGTGAAAAACACATTTTTGCAGTCATCTTGCTGTGCAAGAAAAATCAGATCTACAAGAAAAAAAAATCTGAGAAAGGAATATAATGCAAGCATGCATCAATAGAGAGCATGAAAATGCTATGCTTGTGGTTCACATTCATGGCCCTCTCTCTGGGTGTCTATGGCTTTCTTCATCACTGAACAATTTGGAACTGGTTTGAAACATTTCATTGTTGAAGAGAGCCACAACCTTCAGAATTCATCATCATATAGTTTTGTTGTTGCCATGAATAATGATATCCTGGTTCTGCTCATTCACTCAGCATCAGTTCATGCAAATCTCTCCAGGCCTCTCTGAAATCATCCTGCTGGTCATTTCTTACATGACATTCATATACCATAATTTATTCAGCCATTCTCCAATTGATGGCCATCCATTCAATTTCCAGTTTCTAGACACTACAAAAAGGAGTGCCACAAATATTTTTGCACATGTGGGTCCCTTTCCTTCCTTTAAGATCTCTTTGGGATATAGGCCCAATAGAAACACTGCTGGGTCAGAGGGTATGCACAGTTTGATAAATTTTTGAGCATAGTTCCAAATTGCTCTCCAGAATGATTGGATTGGTTCACGTTTCCACCAACAATGTATCAGTGTCCCAGTTTTCCAACATTCCCTCCAACATTCGTCATTATCTTTTCCTGTCATCTTAGCCAATCTGACAGATGTGTAGTGGTATCTCAGAGATGTCTTAATCTGCATTTCTCTGATGAATAGTGATTTGGAGCAACTTTTCATATGACTGGGAATAGTTTTAATTTCATCATCTGAAAATTGTCTATTCATATCCTTTGACCATTTATCAATTGGAAAGTGGCTTGAATTCTTATAAATATGAGACAATTCTCTATATATTTTAGAAATGAGGCCTTTATCAGAACCCTTAAATGTAAAGATGATTTCCCAATTTTTTGCTTCCCTCCTAATCTTGTCTGCATTAGTTTTGTTTGTACAAAAACTTTTTAACTTAATATAGTCAAAATTATCTATCTGGTGTTCAATTAAGAGTTCCAGTTCTTTAGACACAAATTCCTTCCTTCTCCACAGGTCTGAGAGGTAAACTATCCTATGTTCCTCTAATTTGCTTATATTATCACTCTTTATGTCTAAATCATGAACCCATTTAGATCTTATCTTGGTATGTGGTGTTAGGTGTGAGTCAAACCCTAATTTCTTCTATACTAGTTTCCAATTTTCCCAGCAGTTTTTGTTGAATAGTGAGTACTTATCCCAGAAGCTGGGGTCTTTGGGTTTATCAAACACTAGATTGCTATAGTTATGGCCTAGTTTGTCCTGTGATCCTATCCTATGCCACTGATTGACTACTCTATTTCTTAGCCTGTACCAAATGGTTTTGATGACTGCTGCTTTATAATATAGTTTTAGATCTGGTACAGCAAGGCCACCTTCATCAGCATTTTTTTTTCATTAATTCCCTTGAAATCCTTGACCTTTTGTTCTTCCAAATGAACTTTGCTACTATTTTTTTTCTAGATCTGTAAAATAATTTCTTGGGAGTTTGATTGGTATGGCAAAGATATTTGACTTTCAATGAGATTACTTTCAAGTTCATTTCACTTAGGTCTTCTGACACAATCTACCTTTAAATCACTTCTCATTATTTCCATTTCTTCTCTCCTCTCACTGCTAATAAGATGCCATCATCCTGTTTCTTGAATTCTCTCTTAAGGCTTTGCTCTTCACTCTTTTACTTCTCACTTCTCTACCATCTATTTTGGTACTGATTCCATTGGAGAGTGTCAGGTCTAATTATAATAATAAAACACATTTATGTAATGTTTTAAAGTTTGCAAAGGGCTTTCTATGTATTAACTCACTTAATTCTGTGAAGGAGCTGGTATTTTATGTCCATTTTATAGATGAGGAAAGTGAGATTCAGAGATGTTAATTGATTTACTAAGGGTAATTCAATTAAAAAGTTTCTGGTTGCATTCAGAAAAGTATTTTGATTTTAAGCCCAGTGTGCTATCTGCTGGCTCACACTACTTTTCTACAGAGTACTTGAGTTAGGGTCAGGAGACATGGGTTCAAATCATGGCTCAGAAACTTGATAGTTGTGAGACCATGGGAAGCTCACTTAAACTCTACAACCATCAGTTTCTTTACCTATCAAATGAGAATTATAGTCTTTATTTGCCTATGTCACAGGGTTAGGATGGGGGAAGTGCTTTGTAACCCAGAGGACCTAAATCACATGAGATACTATTATTGTCTACTTTCCAGGGTTATTTTGTAGGAAATTATTTTAATAAAATATGAAGAAGTCGATAAAATATGAAGAAATATGAAGCCCATAAATATGAACTGTTACAGAAAGAACAACAAAATAATACACATAACATATAAAGTCAACAAATACACACTCTATGTTCCAGAGACATAAAGAAATTATAGTAGAAAAAGTGGAGATTTTTTTTCCTCTAGAATTAAATACAAAATA
Organism: Myrmecobius fasciatus; assembly: GCA_023553655.1. Classification (NCBI taxonomy): domain Eukaryota; kingdom Metazoa; phylum Chordata; class Mammalia; order Dasyuromorphia; family Myrmecobiidae; genus Myrmecobius; species Myrmecobius fasciatus. The sequence goes on from JAJPUD010005823.1 coordinate 121,411, forward strand.
ACTGGGTATTTCAAATTTCTCTAGGCTACATCTCTAGGTTAACTAGACATTACTGCCTTTCATACATTCTGCATTCCAGTCAAACTGAAAACTTGCTGGTTCCTGATTTTGGCATTGTACTTCCTTTCTTCAACTCTTTGCATGAATTGTATTTTTTTGCCTGGAAGGCATCCTTTTCTCACTTTCCATCTTAGAATCTCTGGCAACCTTCGAGGGTCAGCTTGTGTATCATTCCATATATAAAGACCTTCTTATTGTTCCTCCTTTCTTCTTCATCCTCAAATTATAAAGTTATAATAACAATAACTAATATTTATGTAGCTCGTTAAGGTTTATAAAGGATTTTACATGTATCATTTCAGTTAATTTTCACAACACCCCTATGAGGTAGTTGGTATTATTTTGTTATAGTCATTTGAGGAAACTGAGGCAAACAAGATTAAATGACTTGCCCAGGTTCACAAAACTAGTGTGAGACCAGATTTGAACTCAGATCCTTCTGAGTAGAGAGACACTGTTCTATTCACTATACCACCTTGCTGCCCTACTATTATTTGTAGATGAAAAAGTTAAAGTAGATAAATATAAGGTAGGGTGATTTGCCCAGAGTTATGAAGCTAATAAATGTCTGAGGAAGCTTTGAATTCAGTTCTTCCTGCCTCTCTTTCTTTCATCTCCCTCTCCCTTTCTCTTTCCCTCTCCTCTCTCTTTTTCCCTCCTTCCCTCTTTTCCTTCTTTCTCCCCTCCTGTCTCTCTCTTTCCATTTCTTTCTGTCTCTCTCTGTCTCTCTCTGTTCTGCCTCTCTCTGTCTCTGTCTCTCTGTTTTTCCTCTCTTTACATATAAGCAAATGAATAGATACACACATAGATATACACATATATACACATAGATATATATTATAGATATATTTGTAGACATGTATATTTCTAGATATATATTTATATCTAATTATATCTCTATCTGTATCTATTCATCCATTTATCTATATCTACCTATATATATGCCTATCTCTATATCTCTATTTATCTATATCTATATCTATCTATCTCTATATGTAGAGAGAGAGAAAGATATTTAATTGCTTTCATATTGCATACCCCTAGCAAAATATAAACTCCTTGAGTTGAAGGGCTCGTTTTCATCTTATCTTTGCATCTTCAGTTATTGGCATGAGTACACAGCAGACATTTAATAAGTGCTTGTTGCATTGGAGGAAACACTCCTCACTTAAAAACAAATCTTTGAGTGTTTATTACATGTGATCTATCAAAGTTTATTACATGTGGTTTTTCAGAAGATTAAAGGGTGAAGATTTCAAGTAATGTATGATAAGGCTTAAGAGGCAATACTAAGCAATGGTCTTTATAAATATTAACCAATATCATCCTGGGTTTTTTCCCATTCTTTCTAGCTGAATAGCTCCTGTCTAACAAATTGCTATTTATCACAGGAATTGATCAGTGGTAGCAAGAGGAAGCCTATCCTCCTTTTCAACAGTTGGCCATGTATTTGTTTAACTTAATTGATTCTTCAGTACAGGGCTTGGAGAGTGGAAGGAGGAGGAAAAAAATATGACGTCTTTTTTTTGCTGCTGAAATAATAATAGGAACTGTGTAAGACAAAAGAGGGGGCTCAATATAAAAAAATGATATTGGTTATGTGGTGGCCAACTCGGTGGTTTCCCATTTCCCACTCAATGTGCTTTTATGCATTGTTTTTCTAACACTGGTATTACTGTAAAATTGAATAAGAGCATTGGGATAGGAGGTGGGGGAAAAAGGGAGGGATGTGAAGGAGGAAGCTGAAGTCACAGTTGAAGGGACTAAAAGATGCTTGGAGCGATTTGGCTCAAGTGATTGACAAAGCCATTTGAATTTTTTTTTTTTTTGGTGGACTTGTGTAGCTCAAGTTAGAATTCAGGGAGGAGGAAGAAAAACAAATAAGAAAATTAAATGCAGAAATCTGAACAAAACAGTCAATCCATGGAGAACAATAGTGACTTCAGCATCAGCTTCTGCTCCAAATGTTTAGGCAGACATTTCAGCACAGTATATGTTCAACTTGTCCAAATGGGATAACACCAGGATACACATAGCATTCAAAGGGAATCCTTCTGAGTCATAATGAAATTATTCTCTCAGCTGACAATGGGATTACATCTAGTTGAGTCTGTGGAAATCATGGCCAACTTGTTTTGTTTGCCTTGACAATGGAGAACAGTAGGGGAAAAAAATCTTGATTTCAAAACTATGGAAAAACTTTATTCTTTGAGGAAATGTTGAAAGACACAAAAATCTTCTGAAAGATAAAGATATATAGTTCCTGGGAAACCTTTCACTCAAGAAGCCCCAGAAAAGCTACCCAAAGTCCAAAGTACTCTTTTAAAACCATACTTCATGAGCCTCCATCATTATATTTATTTTTATTATAGAGGATCCAATTAGTTCTAAGCAATGAAGTAACCTAATGGAAATAATCTCATAATCATGGGATGCATTTCTTCCATAAATTCATCCATGGGAAGAATAAGTATGCATAAGGATCACATGTTTTGGAACCATACATAGGGAATATTTTTATATGCGAACATGTATGTGAAGTACATGGAAAGCTCATGACTGATGATTATAGAGGGCTTCAGAGGTCTTTTTGTGATGTTATCATACTGCTCCACTCTTTGATGCACTACTTTCCAATGGGTATTATGTTACCAGCTTTGTTGAGCTATTCTTACAGCTGCCACCTCCTTAAGTATAGTCTTTAACTAGAGTGCTATCTCTTTCCCATAAAAGATTGGTTCTTTGATCTTACTCTTTTAGTCTATATAGCCCTAGGAGCTTTTAGTGAGTGGGACAGAACTAAGTCCTACCCATAAAGTAGTTAGAATAGGGCAAAACATCTTTCTCTTCTTAAAGAGAGAGCTCTGCCAGGCATGTATTTTTGATTTAGGGATTGCTAAACAAAAAACTAAATAGAGTGTTAAGGTATTTAGTTTGTGTTTTGAGCCTACTTCTTTCTCTTAATTGGGTCAATGTCTCTGTCTAAAGCCTCCCTCTTATTTAGAATTAGAAAGTTTCTTCTAACTGTAGTCAATTTTGACTGTAAACTGGAATTATCCTCAAGATATTTGAACTGTGAAAGAAGAAACAGTTTTATGATTGACAAAGAGATATGTGAGTCTGAAGCATCATAACAGTTACCTTCCCCCTATATAAATTATGTTTCCCTATTCAATCTTTTATCCCAGAAAACTTGGAGGATCAGCAGGAGGGGTCCATTTTAGATGGGTAAATGAGGAGTGTAGTCCAGGACAGGAAGTTTTTAGTGAGCTAGCAGCAAGCCCCACCTCATTAAACTAACAGGATATCCTGAGCTTTAGTGTGGTAGAGTGGATGAACATCAATATTAGGAACTCACCCCCTATATTTTATAATAGACAGGAGAGCTAGCAAGCTTCAGCTCCCAGAACCACCATGTGCTTCAGTGTAGCCCTGGACAAACAACATCGTCCAACAATCAGACCACTGTCTGCTATAATGGAACCTTGGGGAAATGCAAAAAGACCAAACCAAAACAAAAAATGAACCCAATAGGCCTCAAGACATGTCAGACACCAGCCCTGGGACCCCATTTCAGCACCAGGTAAGCTGCCAGAGACCTACAGGGTCCAACAGTGCTAGCCATCTCCCACTCCTTTTTGAGTTCTTTCAAGAGAGCTATGTGAGAGAGGAACCAACTCTTATCACCCTTTGGAGCTTCATCTGGAGATAATTTGTCTTTAGTATCCTCAGAGTTTAAGGTCAGTTCTCTGTCTCCATAAAAGCTATCTATGATCAGAGTTCTTTTTGCTTTTTGCTCATTTTTTAAAGTTTGAGGTCTGCTCTTAGGGCAAAGGGGAGGTTGTCTCATGCTTCCCCTATAGGCAACAGCGGCTTTACACTGCCCTGGGCTGAAGCTGCTGACTTCCTTCTGGTGCTGGGTGGGCATGGTCAAGTCCCATGTTATTCTGGAATTCAGAGACTCACTATTTGTCTTTTGTAGTTGCCTTTGATGTCTTACAGCTAATCTACTGATCCACTGGCTTTTGAACCAGGACAGAGTAGCCAGTGCTAAGAGCCTCCTGGTAGATTCCCCAGCCCACAGGAGCCACACTGCCTTGCATTCCTGTGCTGTGCCTGTGCTCGGCCTCCTCTTCCATGCCCAATTAAAACAGACCTTTTCTGAACTTCTTCCAAAAAGTCTTCTGCTAGAAATTTGTATACTCCAAATATTTGTGGGTTCTGTCACTCCAAAACCAGTTCACAGGCTTGGGCTGGTGCTGATCTGAGGGATGCCAGGAAGAGCTCAAAGACCTATCTAGTCTCCAATATCTTGGCTCTGCTCTAAGGTCAGTTGTCTTTCCAATAAGATATTTTACATTTTTTAATTTAAAATTTCTTTTTTGGAGGGGCAGAGCCAAGATGGCGGAGTGAAAAGGTGACTTTCTGCCTCTCCTCCGATCTTCTCTCAAATCAACAATAAAATAAGCCTCCGAACTGATCTTCAAGTCAACGAACTCAGAAATATTTGGGCACAGCTCTCTGGATAACTTCATATCAGGTTAGTCGGACTCGGACAGAGAGATAAATAGACGACAACTGTGCAGGCCGGAAGTGAGGGTGGGACTCAGCTCAGCTCATCTTGGAAGAAATTCCAAACTCCAAACTCCAAATTCCAAACACCTGGAGCTTATCTGAGGCACTCGGGACACTCTGCCCTGATTGGGGACAGGTGTTCTGGCAGACTTGCCTTGTTTAAGGAGTAATTTGGACTTAATCCTAGCCCCCACCGGCCCAGCACCTTAAGTCAACTCGCCGAAGTGCCCCAGGGCAAAGCTTTTTGCAGCCGCCGCTTTTTTTTTTCCCCTACCTTAAAGAGATATCCACACTGTCTAAAAAAAAAAAAATATGATGAAGAAGCAAAAGAGAGCTCTCACCATAGACAGCTTTTATCAAGGCAAAGAAACGACCGCAGAGCCAGAGGTTCCTTTAGACAAAAATCCAGAGAACATCAGCCAGGACCATCACTGGTCCCCTTTTCAAAAGGCCTTTCTGGAAGACTGCATAAAGAACCTCAAAAGAGAGCTGGAGGATAAATGGGAAAATAAACTGAAATCAGTGCAAGAAGGATATGATGCCCTGCGAAAGAGATATGAAAAAGACACCAATTTATTAAAAAATAAAATTAGTGAAGTGGAAAAAGAGTGCAAGGAACAAATTGGCCAGTTACAAAAGGAGCTTAAAAAGGTAACTGAAGAAAACAACACTTTAAAAATAAGAATTGAACAAATGCAAGTGAATGACTCACTAAGACTTGAAGAATCAGTCAAACAAAAACAAAAAAATGAAAAATTAGAAGAAAATATGAAATATCTCCTAGGAAAAACAACTGACTTGGAAAATAGATCTAGGAGAGACAATCTAAGGATTATTGGACTTCCTGAAAGCCATGATGAAAAAAAGAATCTAAACACTATCTTCCAGGAAATCCTGAAAGAAAACTGCCCTGAGATTGTAGAATCAAAGGGCAAAATCAACATCGAAAGAATTCACCGATCACCTCCTGAAAGAGACCCCAAAATTAAGACCCCAAGGAATATCGTGGCTAAATTTCAGGACTATAGCACCAAGGAACAGATTCTGCTGGCAGCTAGAAAGAAACAATTCAAATACCGAGGTTCAATAATTAGAATCACACAGGATTTGTCAGCTTCCACACTGAAGGATCGAAGGGCATGGAACCAGATATTCCGAAGGGCAAAGGAACTTGGATTACAGCCAAGAATAACCTATCCAGCTAGAATGAGCATTATCCTCCAGGGAAGAAGATGGTCATTCAATGATATAGGTGAATTTCACCTATTTCTAATGAAAAGACCAGATCTGAACAAAAAATTCGACACCCAAACACAGAACTCAAGAGATGCATAAAAAGGTAAAAAGGAAAGGTCTCTTGAGAACTTTATTGCTACTAGGGAGATACTCAAAGTTTGGGGGTATAATTAACTAGATATTACTTTGATAATATGAAAAAGAGAACTAGAGGGGAAAATGTTGCCATACTGGGGAAAAGAGGGAAAAAGTGGTAAAATAAGATCTAAAAAAAAAAGGAGGTAAAAACAAGGTTAAAATCACTTGAAGAGGCAAAGAAAACCTAATATAATTGAGAGAAAGAGGGGAGGGAGATGAGCACTGTGTAAATTTTACTCTCATCAGGTTGGGTTCTAAAAGTGTATATCAGACATTTGATTTCACATAGAAACTTGTCTGTTGCTAGAGGGAAGTGGGAGGAAAAGGAGGAAAAGTAAGGGACAAACTAATAGAAGGGAAAATAGAAGAATCAGGGGAAAGGAATAAAAACAGGGGGAGGGGATCTAAAGGGTGAAGTATTGTTTGGGGGAGGGGGTCATCAAAAGCAAAGTACTGAGGAGGGGGGAAGGGAAAAAGGGGAAAGGAAAGGGGAGTATTGTTTGGGGGAGGGGTCATCAAAAGCAAAGTACTGAGGAGGGGGGAAGGGAGAAAGGGGAAAGGAAAGGGGAAAACATAAGGAGGGTAAATAAGATGGCAGGAAATAAAGAATTAGTTATTCTAACTGTGAATGTGAATGGGATGAACTCTCCCATAAAGCGGAAGCGGATAGCAGACTGGATTAAAAACCAGAATCCCACAATATGTTGTCTACAAGAAACACATTTAAAACATAGTGACACATATAGAATGAAGGTAAACGGCTGGAGCAGAAAATATTATGCTTCAGGTGAACAAAAAAAAGCAGGGGTAGCAATCCTTATCTCAGATCAAGTAAAAGCCAAGATAGATCTAATCAAAAGAGATAAGGAAGGAAACTATATTCTATTAAAGGGTACCATAGATAATGTAGCAATATCTATATTAAATATATATGCACCAAGTGCAATAGCACACAAATTCCTAGGGGAGAAATTAAGAGAGATGCAAGAAGAAATAGACAGCCAAACGATACTAGTGGGGGATCTCAACCTTGCTCTCTCAGAATTAGATAAATCAAACTACAAAATAAACAAGAAAGAAACTAGGGAGATAAACCAATTGTTAGAAAAGTTAGGTATGATAGATCTATGGAGAAAGTTGAATGGAGACAGTAGAGAGTTTACTTTTTTCTCAGCAGTTCATGGAACATATACAAAAATTGACCATATATAAAAACCTTAAAATCAAATGCAGAAAGGCAGAAATAGTAAATGCATCCTTTTCAGATCATGATGCAATAAAAATCACATGCAATATAAGTCCAGGAGAAAATAAACCAAAAGGTAATTGGAAATTAAATAATCTAATCCTGAAGAATGAATGGGTGAAAGAGCAAATCATAGACACAATCAATAATTTCATCCAGGAGAATGACAATAAGGAGACAACATACCAAAATTTGTGGGATACGGCCAAAGCTGTTATAAGGGATAATTTTATATCTCTAGATGCTTACTTGCATAAAATAGAGAAAGAAAAGATCAATGAATTGGGCTTATTATTAAAAAAACTAGAAAAAGAACAAATTAAAAACCCTCAATTAAATACCAAATTGGAAATTCTAAAAGTAAAAGGAGAAATTAATAAAATCGAAAACAAGAAAACTATTGAGTTAATAAATAAAACTAAGAGTTGGTTCTATGAAAAAACCAACAAAATAGATAAGCCTTTAGTTAATTTGATAAGAAAAAGGAGAGAGGAAAATCAAATTGTTAGTCTCAAGAATGATAAGGGAGAACTTTCCTCCAATGAAGAGGAAATTAGAGCAATAATTAGGAGTTATTTTGCCCAACTTTATGCCAGTAAGTTTGATAATCTAAATGAAATGGAAGAATATCTACAAAAATATAGATTGCCCAGGTTAACAGAAGAGGATATAAATTATTTAAATAGCCCCATATCAGAAAAAGAAATAGAACAAGCCATTAACCAACTCCCTAAGAAAAAATCTCCAGGGCCAGATGGATTTACATGTGAATTCTACCAAACATTCAAAGAACAATTGATTCCAATACTACACAAACTATTTGAGAAAATAGGGACAGAAGGTATACTGCCAGAATCCTTCTATGAGACCGATATGGTGCTGATAGCTAAACCTGGTAGGGTAAAAACTGAGAAAGAAAACTATAGACCAATTTCCCTAATGAATATTGATGCAAAAATTTTAAATAAGATATTAGCAATGAGATTACAGAAAGTCATCCCCAGGATAGTACACTATGACCAAGTAGGATTTATACCAGGGATGCAGGGCTGGTTCAATATTAGGAAAACTATCAGCATAATTAATTATATTAATAACCAAATTAACAAAAACCATATGATTATCTCAATAGATGCAGAAAAAGCATTTGATAAAATCCAACACCCTTTCCTATTAAAAACACTAGAGAGTATAGGAATAAATGGGCTTTTCCTTAAAATGATCAGCAGCATCTATTTAAAACCATCATCAAGCATCATATGTAATGGAGACAAACTAAAACCATTCCCTATAAGATCAGGAGTGAAACAAGGCTGCCCACTGTCACCATTACTATTTAATATTGTATTAGAAATGTTAGCTTTAGCAATAAGAGAAGAAAAAGAGATAAAAGGAATCAGAGTAGGTAATGAAGAAACCAAATTATCACTCTTTGCAGATGACATGATGGTATACTTAGAGAACCCTAGAGACTCAACTAAAAAACTACTAGAAACAATTCACAACTTCAGCAAAGTTGCAGGATTCAAAATTAATCCACATAAATCATCAGCATTTTTATATATTACCAACAAAGTTCAGCAGCAGGAGATACAAAAAGAAATTCCATTCCAAATAGCAGATGATAGGATAAAATATTTGGGAATCTATCTGCCAAGGAAAAGTCAGAAACTATACGAACTAAATTACAAAACACTTTCCACACAAATAAAATCAGACCTAATCAATTGGAAAAATATTAAGTGCTCATGGGTAGGCAGAGCGAACATAATAAAAATGACAATACTACCCAAACTAATCTACTTATTTAGTGCCATACCAATCAAACTCCCAAGAAATTATTTTACAGATCTAGAAAAAATAGTAGCAAAGTTCATTTGGAAGAACAAAAGGTCAAGGATTTCAAGGGGATTAATGAAAAAAAAGGCAGATGAAGGTGGCCTTGCTGTACCAGATCTAAAACTATATTATAAAGCAGCGGTCATCAAAACCGTTTGGTACTGGCTAAGAAATAGAGCAGTCGATCAGTGGCACAGGATAGGTTATCAGGACAACCTAGGCAATAACCTTAACAATCTAGTGTTCGATAAACCCAAAGACCCCAGCTTTTGGGATAAATACTCACTATTTGGCAAAAACTGCTGGGAAAATTGGAAACTAGTGTGGAAGAAATTAGGGCTTGATCCATACCTAACACCACATACCAAGATAAGATCCAAATGGGTTCATGATCTAGATATAAAGAGGGACTTTGTAAGCAAGTTAGAGGAACGTAATATAATTTATCTCTCAGACCTGTGGAGAGGGAATAAATTTATGTCCCAAGAAGACCTGGAACTCCTAATTGAACACCAGATGGATAATTTTGATTATTTTAAGTTAAAAAGTTTCTGTACAAACAAAACAAATGCAGACAAGATTAGGAGGGAAGCATCAAATTGGGAAATCATCTTTACATTTAATGGTTCTGATAAAGGCCTCATTTCTAAAATTTATAGAGAATTGTCTCATATATATAAGAATTCAAGCCACTCTTCAATAGATAAGTGGTCAAGGGATATGAACAGACAATTTTCAGATGATGAAATTAAAACCATCTCTAGTCATATGAAAAGTTGCTCCAAATCACTATTGATCAGAGAAATGCAAATTAAGACAACTCTGAGATACCACTACACACCTGTCAGATTGGCTAAAATGACAGGAAAAGATAACGATGAATGTTGGAGGGGATGTGGGAAAACTGGGACACTGATACATTGTTGGTGGAACTGTGAACAGATCCAACCATTCTGGAGAGCAACTTGGAACTATGCCCAAAAAGTTGTCAAACTGTGCATACCCTTTGACCCAGCAGTGTTTCTACTGGGCCTATATCCCAAAGAGATCTTAGAGGAGGGAAAGGGACCCACATGTGCAAGAATGTTTGTGGCGGCCCTTTTTGTGGTGGCTAGAAACTGGAAACTGAAGGGATGCCCATCAATTGGAGAGTGGCTGAATAAATTATGGTATATGAATGTTATGGAATATTATTGCTCTGTAAGAAATGACCAGCAGGACGATTTCAGAGAGGCCTGGAGAGACTTGCATGAACTGATGCTGAGTGAAACGAGCAGAACCAGGAGATCATCATACACAGCAATAACAGTATTACATGATGATCAATTCTGATGGACATGGCTCTCTGCAACGAAGAATTGTCTCAAACCAGTTCCAGTTGTTCACTGAAGAAAACCATATACACCCAGAGAGAGGGAAATGAAATATGGACTACAACATAACATTTTCATGATCTCTACTGACATTTGTTTGCATTGTGTTGCCTTTCTCTGATTCTTTTTTTTTTCTTGTAGATAGGATTTTTCTTGCATAACTTCTCAAGCATTTCAACATTATTAGCATGTAGTGGACTTCCTGCCATCTAGGGGAGGCGAGGGGACTGGGGGTAAAATTTGTAATGGAAAGCTTTGTAAAGATCAATGTTGGGGAACTACCCATACATATGTTATAAAAATAAAAAGCTTTAACAAAAAAAAAAAAGAAAGCCATATACACCCAGAGAGAGGGAAGTGAAATGTGGACCACAACATAACATTCTCATTCTCCTTGATTGATGTTTGCTTACAATGTGTTTCCTTTATCTGATATTTCTTTCTTGTAGATACGATTTTTCTTGCACAATGATAAGTGTGGAAATATGTATACATATATTTGATTTGTCAAGTATTTTATCATAATTAACATGTAGTGGATATCCTGCCATCTAGGGGAGGAGTGGGGAGTGAGGGGGGGAATTTGTAACAGAAAGCTTTGTAAGGGTTAATGTTGAAGAATTACCCATACATATGTTTTATAAATAAATAAATAAATAAATAAATTGTTGCTCATGTTAATAAATTGGTTAAATTAAAAAAAAATTTCTTTTTTGGTTTTACCTTATTTTATCTTGATTTCTCATAAAGTCATTATCTTCCACTTGCTCATTTCTATTTTTTATGGAATTATTTCCCTCAGTGAGCTTCTCTCTCTCTCTCTCTCTCTCTCTCTCTCTCTCTCTCTCTCTCTCT
>JAJPUD010005823.1:132742-147308 GCA_023553655.1 Myrmecobius fasciatus
CTCTCTCTCTCTCTCTCTCTCTCTCTCTCTCTCTCTCTCTCTCTCTCGTTTTTTTTTGTTTGTTTTCTGCTTATTTTTTATTACTTAGTTTTTTACTTTTTGTTAAAGTAGGGCTCTGTTTCCAGAGTGGAGAGTGCATTGTCCAAAGTTTTGTGCAGCTGTTTTCAGAAATCTTTCTAGAAATCTGACCACAAGCACTCTTTTTTTTTTTGCCCTGGAGTTGTTAGGTGTGTCTCTGCCTGACAGTAGCTATAAGATCTAGGGTCTTGGCTGGGGCTGGGGCTCCACTGACTGGACTTGCACTGGGATTGCCCACCAGACATCAACACCATTGCCAACCACCTTCTCACCACCAACCTTCTGAGTCTTCCTAGTTTGAGAGGTCCAGAAACCTCCAGCAATGCTGCTGATTCAGAGGTCCTGCCTCCACCATCTTGGCTCTGCCTCTCTGCCTCCAGTTTAAATGATAAAATCCTCTTTTGTACTTTTAATACTATAAAAACCTGACCCTTCTTACCTTTCTAGTTTTCTTACACCTTATACCTGCCTTCATCCTGCCCCATTCACCATGAACCCTGTAAACTTAATTGCTTCCATCAACGATTGCTAGTGGTTTGACTCATTGTGGTACATGTCACTTTTGTCCTTTAGAAACATTTGTGGCTTTCTACAAACTGCTTATCTATTCTTCTTGTTGTTGTTTTGTTTTCTGCTGAGTCAATTGGGGTTAAGTGACTTGTCCAGGGTTACACAGCCAAGAAGTGTTAAGTGTCTGAGGTCAGATTTGAACTCAGGTCCTCCTGACTTCAGGGCCGATGCTCTATCCACTACATCAACAAGCTGCTCTTGGTTATCTATTCTTTAGGTGAAACTTGGTTAGAATTTATCATTTCTGGCAGCAAGGTTGGATGTTCTCTTTTCCACAAAGGCTGCTTCCTTGATTATGCTTTTGAGTTAGGGCAGAAATAACATTTGGTTGCCTAGAGAGCACTGTTGTTTCCAGGACTTTGGTTCTTACCTGTCTTTATATGTCATTTATTTGGCAATTGATATAGCTGGGATAATGACTGGACCAATATCTTCACAGGGGTTCTTTCCTTATATGATAGCTTTGGGGCTGGGGAGTAGGGCAATTGGCATAAGAGAGTGTGATTCAGAAGGGCCATACTTCTCCCACTGGGGCTCTTGGATCTAGCACTCTAAACTTTTTTCTTTGGGGTCCAAGGGAAAGTGATGATGGAATGATTTGTCACAACTAGCACATAATGCATTTTATGTCTCCTGAATACACAGTGCTATTTCAGAAGAGATTTAGGAAGGAAAGATGAAAAACAAAGACCAAAAACAATGGAATATTTAATTTTCATATGAAGTTTTTCTGAAAAAATGCCCAGCTTTATCTGGGAACATTCTTCTCTAGCTTTTGCCTTTGGAAAAGCTGGAACAAAAATTGTATTGCCTCGATATGTTGCCAACTCTTGTTGCTGACTCCTGTTGTTGTCCTGTTGTTTCGTTATTCTTATTGTTGAGTCATTTTAGTCATGTATGACTCTCTGTGTCCCCATTTGGGGCTTTCTAGAATAATTTGCCATTGACTTTTCCAACTCATTTTACAGATGAGCAAACTGAGGCAAACAGAGTTAAGTGACTTGCTTAGGGACACACAGTGTTTTAGAACAGATTTGAACTTCTCTCTCCTCTCTCACCTAGATATCCCTGCTGACTCCTTCACCTGCTATTAAACCATGCTGTCTAGATCATAGATGTGATTAGCCAAAATTTCAACCATCTCATTTGTTCTAGAATGAGTTAACCAGTATAGGAAATGTCCTGATACTTCAGAAAAACAATCCTCTCTAGAATCACAGAACTAATGTTTGAATCCTGTCCCATCATTTATTTATTGTGTGGTTTTGGGCAAGGCCCTGGCCTCAGTCTCCTTCTCTGGGAGTTCAAAGAGATGATCTTGAAATTCCTCCAGCTGTAAATCTATAATCTCATTTTTTAGGTATGAATGACCCTTGACAAAGATCCTGATTTTCTTTCTACAGTATCTTAGATTTACCCTTTCTTATGGCTCCCCTCAAGTATTCTTACCTTAGTTCCTGCTGAAAAGAAATTTCCCATGATCTCTTCGATCTTTCTGAGAGCTCTGGAGGCTGCTGACTGTACTTTCTCTCTTGTCCCTTGTTCTTTTGACTTAAATAATTCAGCCAGCTCCTTCCGAGGGCAAATTCTGTTCTTAGACTGTTGGTTGCTTTGTTTTATCTCACCTAAATTGATCCTGGGATTGTTCTTCCACTCCTCTTCTCCTTGTCTTTCTCAGGTGAGAAGATCCTCCTTAGATGTCTTCAGGTAGAGATTGGAGGACCACTTGTCATATGTGGTAAAAATCGAGGTTCCTTCTAGATATGAATGTTGAGATGGCTGAGAGGACCTTTCATATCTAAAAAAAATTCATGGTTCTATTATTAAGTTGCACTTTAAGGTTTACAAACTGCTTCACAAATGTTTTCCCTTCACAATCACCCTAGTTGCAAGGTGATTTTATTAACTCCAGTTTACAGATAAAGGAACTGTGGCAGGTAGAGGTTCAAGGTCACATAACTAATAAATGTCTGAGAGAAGATTTGAATCTTAAATCTTGCTGCCTTCAGGTACAGGGTTGTATCTACCTAACTGCTCCATGATTCTGTCTCTCAGATGCAGATTGCCAAGTCACAGACCTCTGCTAGGTTTATATTTGAGACCCTAAGTTTCACAATAATGGAGAAAGGTAGGGTTATAGATTGATTTAAAAGGAATTGTATAAGCTATCTAGTCCAAAACCCTCATTGTATAACTGGGGAAACCAAAATGCTGGTCAGATAAATGCCTTTCTTAGATCCACAAGGATAAAAGATAGCATTACTTCTGATTTCAACTTAATAAGTGTTTAGTAGGCTATCCATTCTGTTCTAAAACCTTTGAACCAGGAACTGTGTATACAACGTCAAAAACCCAAATTATTTCTGTCCTCAAGAGGATTGCATACTAGTCAAACCAGAAGTTCATGCATTTATTAAGTAATTACCATGTATCTACACTGTGCTAAATTCTGTAGATACAAAAAAGTAAAAAACAAAACAAAACAAAACAACAAAAAAACAAACAAACAAACAAACAAAAAAAACAAGCAAACCAAACAAAAAACATATCTGTTCTCAGGGGCCTCAGTCTAATGGGAGATCACATATAGACAATGACATGGTGACAATGTCAAAGGAGGAAAGGACCCTTATGAGAAATGATGCAAAGGAGAAAAGATTTAGAAATAAATCGGTTATAGGAGGAATGAATAGCTTAGTAGACATGCAACAGTAGACACAAATTTTTGAGGACGGGTGACTGGGAAGATGGTTGTACCCAAGACAATAATAGGGTAATTAGGTAGAGGGCAAGACTTAAGATATAATGAGTTAAATTTTGTATTTCTTGAGTTTAAGATGTGTGTAGAACCTTCCATTTGAGATGTCCACTTACAAGTGAAGGACAGAAGAGAGATTGAGTCTGCACAAAGAGAACTGAGAATTATTTGAATAAATGTTGTTATTGAGTCCCTGAGAGTGAATGTGATCAGACAACAGAAGCATAGAAGGAAAAAAGAAGAAGGCCTGGGAAAGGACCTGGTGGGACATCCATAGTTAGTGGGAATAGGCTAGGTGATGATTCTGCAAAGCAAACTGAAAAGAAACATATAAGTGGAAAACAAGAATATCATAGCATAGTGTCTTGGAATATTATGGTAATGTAAGAAACAGAAAATGTCAATAAAACTCATTTAAAGAATGTGAAAAAGGAGATAATTCAGTGTTTTTTAGACTGTTCAGCTATCTGTACCAGCTAGATAGTTAAAATCAGAATTACTTATGGGCAGAGAATAAAACATAAATCCCAACTTGGCCTAAAGTTGACCACTAATTGTTTCTTAAAAAGTTGGAAGCTTTCAAGTGATTAGAGCATATAATAGGTAACAGAATTTAAAAATATTGATTTTGAAAATAAATAGCAAATCAGAGAAATAGTCAAAAGTTGAACAAAAATCATAGGATGTGGACCTGGAAGGGACCTTCACTATCACATAATTCAATATTTTTTCACACATGAGGAAACTAAGAAAGGAAGTGACTTACCTAAGGTCACATAGATGGTAAGTTTCAGATCTCAGATTTGAACCCATGTCTCCCAAAGCACAAGAAGACTCCAAGTTTTAAAAGTGGGAAAGGCATGAACTTTTGATTAAACTACTAAAGTCTGATCATTAGAATTGGTAGATGTACATCAACTATATGAGTTCTCACAGAGTCTATCACTTAGCATGTCACAAGATGACTGTCCCTATCAGTTCCTGCCTAATGTCAGGTCCCAGGTTCTGCTAGATCAGATGGAGTTTTTTGGCAGCAGAGAAAAATCAAAGAACAAATCTTGAGGGAAGATAAATGCTCCCATTCTAATCTAGGATCTCACTATTCTGGTCATTTCTTTCAAGGAAATAGATTGTGGCTTCATATCCATTCCTACTCTCATCCACTTAACCCAATAAATGTATTATATTGGTTCCATCTATGGTACTTGTGGGGAAGGTCTTCCTGGAATTCTCTTAACATTGTGTAGATAAAAATATAGCCCTTGGACACTCCATCAATTATGCCTTATTTGCATCATGCACCCAACTTCTCCCTTTTTTCATTCACACATTTCTTCAAAGATGCACTTTACACAATCTCTCTTGAGCATTTCTGTGCATGTAAAATATTCCTGTCATGAACCTCTCTTTTCTCCTTCACTTTAGGTGATTCTTTACATCAATGGCAACTAAATTCCAGAGGATGTGAAAATCCCCAATAACCCACATGACCTTGTCCAATTTTTCTTCCAAGATTGAATGGATGGGGAGGAAGCAACAGACACTGGCAATCTTAACTGTGAGAAAGCTGCTCATTATGACCCATTTTGACAGGAGCTGCCTCCTACTCTAAGACAGAGGGCACAATGGGTTGAGGGATGGTACACAAACTGAACATCTCAATGGCATTATGTCAAAGGCAGATGCTTTGCAGGTGTTTAGTCTGGGTCAGCCATGATTTAGTTGGATATTGTTGCTTTACAATGGCTGGAAGGGATGGAGAAGAGAACAAGTTGATTAAGTTCATGGATGACATTGCATTAACCAGGACCTTGGAGGATATGATTAAAATCCTCACCCTCCTGACAGATCTGAGATATGGACCAAGGAAGTGCACTTAGACACAAAGCAAAAACTCTCTGAATGTGAGAGAGGACAAGGCAGGAGGATGACAGCATCCCAGGGGTCACTGTAAATCACCCAGCAGCAATAAGTCAGAAGTGAAGTGGATTTATTTTAAAAGATCCAGGATTAGATTAACATATCATATGGAGCATAAAAGAGCTTTGACAGTAGTATGAGACCCTGGAAAGGAAATTCAAGAACTTCAATGAGGTTGGTTTAGCTCTAGTATATCTTAGAGGCAGAGGGATGGATGAATTGAGGTTCTTTTCAGTGATATCAAGATCTCTAATATTTGTCCCTGACTTCCCCTTCTTCATTTGAACAACAGTGAAATAAATGGTAATTCTATAAGTCTAATTGCCCTTGGTGGATATGTATGATGAGCAATCCATCAATCAATAATCAGTGCTCTGGATTTACATGCATCCCTTGGACTAATGACCAATCAAGTCAAGATTTTGCTTTGGTTTTCTTCAATTAAATTGTGTTCTGTAATGTTGTGAACTTTATGCTTGAAAGCAGGAAATTGGATTTGATGTGTGGTTGGATCGGGAAGAGGGAAGGGGAAAGTTACCAGGCACACTTTGGCTCAGGTTTCTTGAGTGGGAGCCGAGAACCAAGAGAATGAGCATATCTCCCAGTGTTCTTGGACCCTTTAGTTCTGAGACTTTCTGATCCAAGAATTATGCAGCTGTTTCTTTGTGTGATTCACCTTGGACATAAATGAATGAAAGCAATCATGTAAATTACTGAACTAAAATATCCAAATCTATATTCTTGTCCCAGGTTCAGTATAAATTGTCTCCAAGTTATCTCTTGTGGTTCCATATATGAAAAAGCACTGATTGTGAGTAAATAGTGGGGAAGGACATTTCAAAAATCTTTGGACTGAATGTAATACCTCCTCAGTGTGAGATTGCATGCGATCTGGAAAAAAAGTGAAAACACATCTAAGAAGAAAATAGAAACAAAATGCACTTTCGTGGAAAATATTAAAAGGTTATGATAGATGAAGTAATACTTTTCCTTGGACAACAACCCCAAGAACATTTATTTTTAAAAAATAGTTTCCAGCTGGGGGGTGGGGAACTCCCTCTTTTTTTTGCTGTTTGTTTGATTTTTGAGTCAAGGTTGGTGAGTCTTCTTATGACAGAAAAATAAAGGATTTTGTTTTTATTTAAGCCTTGCCTTTGATGCCTCATTAGCTACATGTGATGACATGCAATGTGGCTTGACTTAGATATATTACCATAGATTTAATTTCAGAATAATTTCAAAGACATTCAGAGGAAGAGCTGCCCTTTTCCCCCATGGAGGTGGTATTTAATTAGCCCCTGGTGAGAGGACATTTTTAACACAGATGCTGGGTTGTTGGAAGGAGCTGAATGCCATCAAAATGTTAAATGCATTGCATTTTTAGAAGGGTTATCATGACAAACCACAGGGTTTCTGACCTCACCAAGATCTTTGGACTGAAAAAAATGTATGGGAGAAATTGCCTTGGCGATTGTTGTTGTTCCAATTTTGTGATTTCATCTTTGCTGGGATTTCCTTGTGCGGAAACTCCATCTCCAAAAGCAAATGGGTAATTTATCAGTAATTTATCTGTATGTTAAAGTCCCAGTTGTCTCAGGCACCAACAAGTGAAATAATTTGCCCAAGACTGTAAAGCTAGGATGTATTAGAGATAAGGCTAGAACATGGATTTATCCAAATCCAAGGTCTGCTCTAGGCCGTGCTGTCTTTCCCACTGTGAAAATATACTTTAATAATAAATATCCAATGGAGAAAAACAAATTAGCTTAAAAATGACCAATACTTTCTGTTTCTATATCACTTACATTTACTACTTCCTCTCCTCTTCCTCTTCCTGTTAGCCAAACCTTATGACTGCAACTATATGTGTGTGTGCACGTGCATATCTGTGTATACAGATACATACTTACACACACACATACACATATATATACATATGTATATACATATGTGAGTAACAAAAAGAGTTCAGCAAAACTAACACATTAACCAAACTTGACACTATGCAGTGGACTTGCCCATTTCCACAAAAAAAAGTGATGTAAGCACATAAAGAAAATTCTATTCCAATTGTTTTACAGGGCCTAGAATGAAGACCCACTGTAAAAGATGAAAGTCAATACAACTGATTTCTCTTTCCCCAATGAACAGCCTATACCTTTACTTGACAAACAGATATACATCCTATCTTTGAAATAATCCTGTAACTGGGGCAGCTAGGTGGCACAGTGGATAGAGCACCAGCTCTGAAGTCAGGAGGACCTGAGTTCAAATCTGGTCTCAGACACTTAACACTTCCTAGCTGTGTAACCCTGGGCAAGTCGTTTAACTTTGATTGCCTCAGCAAAAAGCAAAAATAATAATAAAATAATAATCTTGTAACTATGTCCTCGGGTAGTGGCATTACATATCATATTGTTCAGATTTACACTCTTGAATTTAGCCTTTAATCATGGTGAATGTGCCAATCTTGACCACTGCTATGCCCGTCCCTTGGCTGTTCAAGATTCAGCTGGAAATTTATACAGAAAAGTGGAGGGAAAGGTGGCTAATTGACTCAGGGCTTAAGAGCATTCAGCATGGAAGACTCATCTTCATAATTTCAAATCTGGCCTCATACCCTTACTAGGTGTGTGACTCTGGGAAAGTCACTTAATACTGTTTGTTCCAGTTTCCTCATCTGTAAAATGAGATGGAGAGAAACAGACAGACAGATACAGAGAGAAAGACAGAGAGATAGAAACAGAGACAGAAAGACAGGGACACAAAGACACAAAGATAGAGACAGAGATAGACACACACATGCACAGAGAGGGAGAGAGAGAGAGAGAAACAGAGACACAGAGAGAGAAACAGAGACAGAGACAGAAATAGACATGGGTAGAGATAGACAGAAAGACAGACACAGAGAGATAGACAGAGACAAAGATAGATACACAGAGAGAAACATAGATAGAAAGACAGAGAGACAGAGAGTCAGAGATGTTTGGAATTTCTATGGTCTTCATAAATAAGCATAATCAGAATTAATCTAGATTATATGCAATTCCAAGAGGAAAATCCATCATTAAAATCTTCACTGAAAGGCAAGGATATTATTCAACCCTCCTAGGACTTCATTTCAAATAAATGTGGTATGGTTATAGCATTTTATAAATTATACCATTTTTTAAAAGTGTGTTTAAAGGTACTACAAATATTTATAAGCAGAAAGGAAAGATTTGTATGTGTATCAAATTCTAGAGTCACTAAAATTTTGCATTCTGCTCAGTACATCTAGAACAGAGAATGGTGCAGTGAAGAATTAATTAAATCAGTCTGCAGCTAGCTCATTATCTTTGATATTTACTTCCTCTTATATCACTTTTATGGAATAATACAAGTTCTGTCTATATGATGTCTAAAATTAAAACTAATCAATAAATATTCACTAATAAAAATTGGCTTGTTGAGAATTCCTTCCATGACACCAGGCTGAAATAAATGAGTTCAGTTTCACTCAAAGGGTAGAGAGGTCATGTCCTCAATATGGTCCCCACAAGTCATTTTAATGATGGTAGTTATTATTCAAATTAAATTGATTTCTAAAAAGTACACAAGGCTATCATAAATTATATTTTTAACTTGAAAAAGCCTTGAAAAGAAAGGAGCCAACATCTTTCCTGAATCAAAAAATATGCCACAAATATTTAACAGTATTTTGATTTTTAGAATGCATATGTGAAACTATCCATTTGTTATTTTTGTTGTGTTGTTCCTTCTGAGAAGAGATTTTGTAATGTTATGCTGGTTATTTCAGTTCATTGATTGAAACAGAGCAAGAGAGAGACAGAGGGGGAGAGAGAGAGACAGAGAGAGACAGAGAGAAAGAAACAGAGATAGACACAGAGACACAGAGAGACAAAGGGAGATGAGACACAGAAACACACAGAGAGACACAGAGACAGAGAAAGAGAGGCAGAGAGGGAGAACGAGGAAGAGAGGGGGGAGAGGGAGGTGTGAGGGAGGAAAGAAAGGGAAGGAAGGGAGAGAGGGGGAAAGAAGGAGGGAGGGAGGAAGAGAGAAAGAGAGGAAAAGAAAAAAGAAAAAGAAAGAAAGAAAGAGAGGAAGAGAGAAAGAGAGGAAAAGAAAAAAAGAAAAAGAAAGAAAGAAAGAGAGGAAGAGAGAAAGAAAGGAAGGAAGGAAGGAAAGAAGGAAGGAAGGAAGGAAGGAAGGAAGGAAGGAAGGAAGGAAGGAAGGAAGGAAGGAAGGAAGGAAGGAAGGAAGGAAGGAAGGAAGGAAAGAAGGAAGGAGGGGGAGAGGGAGGGAGGGAGGGAGGAAGAAAGGAAGAGGGAGGGAGAGGAAAGAATAGGGAGGGGGAGGGAGGGAAGAATAGGGAGGGAGAGAGGAGAGAGAATGTGTGTCTTCTCCATTTCTTTGGTCTTTGCACAGTATAATACATTCTTATTGGTTGTTTAGATTTTCTGTACTTGACTCAGAGTCTGGTCCTAGGAGTAATGGATCAAAACTGCAAAGAGATTGATTTACATTTAATGTAAGGCAGATACAGGTTTAATGTCAGATTCAATGTCCTAGCAATGAAAACCATCCCAAAGTGGAATGGGTGGTCATACAAGGTAATGTGTGACTTCTTTGGAGTAGTCTTCAAGCAAAAGCTAGATATTTACTGGCCACATATAAGGTGCTTTCTCCCTTTCTATGCTTTCACGTTGACTATTCTTAATGCCTAAAACATTATTCTGCGTTATCCCCCCTCTTAGGATCTATGGTTTCCTTTAAGACTCAGTTCAAGGACCATGTTCTCTAAGAGGCTTTTCCTTATGCCTCCAATTACTAGAACCATCCCCAATTACTAGAACATACTTGTGTGTTTATGTATGTGTGTGTATATATGTTTTCTATAGATAAATAAAACATATAAATCTACGACTTTTGGGAGAACCTTGTATGTCTGGATACCATATGTTGTAGTTCCCTTTAGAATATAAGTTCCTTGAGGGAAGAGATGGTTTTTGCTTTATCAATATTTAACACAGTATGTAGATGCTTAATAAATACTAATTAACTAACTGAATGATATATGGTAGACAAATAATAAATGCTTATTTATTGGTTAGAGGTAGAATTTTTGTTTAGGTGAAGTTTATGTTAGGTGACCACTAAGTTCCTTCTGCCTGAGAACTCTGTTTTTATGCTACTTTTTTTTTTTTGGCTTTTTCTGAGGCAATTGGGTTTAAGTGACTTGCCTAAGGTCACACAGCTAGGATGTGTCTGAGACCAGATTTGAACTCAGGTCCTGCTGACTTCAGGGCTGGTGCTCTAACCACTGCGCCACCTAGCTGCCCCTTTTATGCTACTTTTTGAAGAGAGTAAAACACAGTGAAACTCCTTAGCAATGACTTAATTTTCCTTTCATGAAAAAACTTGAGGGGTTATTTATATTTGGCCAATTCCCCCCCCCCAGGATTCTAACATAATTAATTAGGCTTTTGCCACACAAGCAAAATCAAATTTTACATTTAACAGGAGATATTTCCTATGTATCTGAATGGGGAAAAATTTGAAAATGGTCCCACTTGAATTCTTAGATGTTTGGTTCAGAAACAGTGACCACTATAAAGATCTTGACATAAGTTGGAATCTAAGACAGACTCAGAGATGATTTATGATACTGCTTAAACACCATTCTATGTGGTAGAGACTTTCTTCTGCAGAGCATTGCCCCTCATTTTCATTTAACATAAAAGATGGCTTTGAGGTCAGCACATTATGCTAAATAACCAACTACTTTCCCCATTTCATGACACTAAATTGAGAATTTCTGCTTTGGGGAACCATGATTCCCTTTGAATGAAATAAAATTCTAAAATGCTAAAAAAAATATTCTACACTTAGACATATTTATGTTCTATATATGTGATGTGTGTGTGCGATCTCAACCTCAAATTTATATTTAAAAAAGAGTTTAATTGTTGCCATTTGTTTTAATGCCATCATTATTGTTCTTACTGATTCTGGATGAATTGAATCCTTCTTTGCAAGAAAAACCAAACATTGTCACAAAGCCAATCAACACTGCAGCAGTATCTGATAGTGTGTGGCATGTTTTATATCCAAAGTTCTTCATTTCTCCAAG
This sequence comes from Myrmecobius fasciatus, assembly GCA_023553655.1. NCBI lineage: Eukaryota > Metazoa > Chordata > Mammalia > Dasyuromorphia > Myrmecobiidae > Myrmecobius > Myrmecobius fasciatus. Next base: position 144,205 of record JAJPUD010005823.1, read on the forward strand.
AGAGAGTTCCTAATATTAAATTTCTTTGGTGGATTGTGCTCATGGTTCAAAATCGTCCCTGGTAACAGGAAAGCAGAATGCAATCTTTAAGAGAACCAATAGCAAATAAGATAGGTTCTTTATTTCAAATGTGAGATTTGTTGCTTTGAAGATCCAAATCAATTTTGAATATTAGGGGAAAGAGATCTGACCCTGAAGATCCAAGTGCTTTAATGCTAATCTCTGGGAGAAGTGGGAACCATAATAATTTCATCCTTAGTGTCCTTTGGGACACTATTTCACATTCTCATCTATTATCTTACTTTCAGAGTTCCTCTTTTGGCCTCTGGGATCAACAGAGATGAGTACACTACACACCCCACATTGTTCTTTTGTCTAATCCAGGGAGAAATTCTTGAAGATTCCTATTCTCAGGACTTTCCAAAACCAGGTTTTGGAGTTCCAAACCTAAGAGCAGTTTAAAAATGAATTCCAGGGGGGTGGAGCCAAGATGGCGAACTGCGAACAGCTTTCTCTGTGAACTCCTGGGACATTCCCTCAAACCCAGACAAAGTAAGCCTTCCAACTGGTTTCTGAGTGAGGGCCCCGCCAAGCATTTGGGCTACAACGCACTTCTATCAAAGATCTACCTTGAAAAAACTCCGGAGAAGGTTAGCCTCAGGGGAAATATGCCTCTGGTCCCGATCAGACTCCAGCCGGGGCGGAAGTCAGGGCTGCGATAGAGGGGCAGATTTTGGGCACCCAGGAAGCCCCTGGGAGACGCCTGGGCCACTTTGCTCTGCTTGCGGGCAGGTGCTTTGGCAGATCTGCCTTTGGTAAAGGGTGGATTGAGAGCAGCTGAAAACGTGGTCCTAGCGCGAATCTAGCCCGACCAACCTCAGACCGGAAGTCAACTCGGCAAACTGCCCCAGGGCAAATACAAATTGTTGCAGTTTTCTCTGCTTTTGACCAATATCCCAACTTTAAATCATGAGCAAGAAGCAGAAGAGAGCTCTCACCATAGAAAGCTTTTACAGAGAAAAAATAGAACAGTCCCCAGATCCTGACATTATGAAAACAATCCCAGATGAAGCCACAAAGGCAGACTTAAGTTGGTCTCCCTTTCAGAAGGCTTACCAGGATGATTGCATTAAGAATCTCAAAAGAGAGCTAGAAGAATGGGGAAATAAATTGAGATCAGGGCAACAGAAATATCAAAAACTGGAAAATAGGACTGGTGAATTGGAAAAAGAAAACGGTTCACTGAAAAACAAAATTGGTAAATTGGAAAAAATCACCAATTCACTGGAAAATAAAAATGGTGAACTGAAAAACAAAATTGGTGAATTGGAAAAAGACAACAATTCACTGAAAAACAAAATTGGTGAATTGGAAAAAGACAACAATTCACTGAAAAATAAAAATGGCAAAATGGAAAAAGAATGCATTGAATCAAGAAATTCAATTGGCCAGCTACAAAAGGAGCTAAAAAAGATAACTGACGGAAATAATACTTTAAAAATTAAAATTGAACAAATAGAAGTAAATGACTCAATAAGACTTCACGAATCAGTTAAACAAAAACAAAAAAATGAAAAAATAGAAGAAAATATGAAATATCTCCTAGGAAAAACAACTGACTTGGAAAACAGATCCAGGAGAGACAATTTAAGGATTATCAGACTCCCTGAAAACCACGATGAAAAAAAGAATCTGGATGCTATCTTCCAGGAAATCATGAAAGAGAATTGCCCTGATGTTTTAGAATCAGAAGGCAAAATTGGCATTGAAAGAATTCACCGATCACCTCCAGAAAGAGACCCCAAAATTAAAACCCCAAGGAATACCGTGGCCAAATTTCAGGACTATCGCACCAAGGAAAAGATATTGCAAGCAGCTAGAAAGAAACAGTTCAAATACTGAGGAACTGCCATTAGAATTACACAGGATCTGTCAGCTTCCACATTGAAGGATCGAAGGGCCTGGAACCAGATATTCCAAAAGGCAAAAGAACTTGGATGCCAAGAATAAGTTATCCAGCTAGAATGAGCATCATCTTCCAGGGAAGAAGATGGTCATTCAATGATACAGGAGAATTTCACCCATTTCTAATGAAAAGACCTGATCTGAACAAAAAATTTGACCTCCAAATAGAGAACTCAAGAGAAACATAAAAAGGTAAAAAGGAAAACTCTTGAGAACTCTATTCCTACTATAGGTATCCTTTAAAGAATGGCAGTATAATTTGATTTTTCTTTGATAATAATGGAAAAGAAATTAGAGGTGGAAGGGATACCATACTGAAAAAGAAAAAGTTGGGAGGGGGGGAAAGGAGGCAAAATAAAGTAAAAATAAAGGAGGTAAAATAAGGCAAAATCTCATAAAGAGACATAGAAGATCTAATATAATTGAGGGAAAGAAGGGAGGGCGATGAGTATTGTGTAAACCTTACTCTCATTAGATTGGACTCTAAGAGAGTATATCAAACACATTTGGCTTCAAAGAAACGCCTGACCCTCCTTGTGGGAAGGTAGGAGGGAGGGGAGAAAAGGAAAGGGATAAACCAATAGAAGGATTAGGGGAAAGGTATAAAGGGAAGGGAGGGACTCTAAAGGGAGGAGGATTATTGGTGGGAGGTGGTCATCAAGAGCAAAGTACTGGGGAGGGGGGAAGGGAGAGAGGGGACAGGGAAGAGAAAATCATAACTCTGGGTAAATAAGATGGCAGGGAATACAGATATAGTTATTTTAACTGTGAATGTGAATGGGATGAACTCTCCCATAAAACTGAAGTGGGTAGCAGACTGGATTAAAAGCCAAAATCCTACAATATGTTGTTTACAAGAAACACATCTAAAGCATAGAGATACATACAGAGTGAAGGTAAAGGGCTGGAGCAGAATCTTCTATGCTTCAGGTGAACAAAGAAAGGCAGGGGTAGCAATCCTTATCTCGGATCAAGTAAAAACAAAAATAGATCTAATTAAAAGAGATAAGGAAGGAAACTGCATTTTACTAAAGGGTTCCATAGACAATGAAGCAGTATCAATACTTAACATATATGCACCAAGTGGTATAGCATCCAAATTCCTAGAGGAGAAGTTAAGAGAGATGCAAGGAGAAATA
>JAJPUD010005824.1:0-22501 GCA_023553655.1 Myrmecobius fasciatus
AGGAGAAAGGAAAGGAGAAAGGAAAGGAGAAAGGAAAGGAGAGGAGAGGAGAGGAGAGGAACAAAATGAGAAGGTGGGAGTTAGGAAGAAAGAAAGAGAAAGAAGGAAGAAAGAAAAAAGAGGGAAGAAGGGGGGGAAAATAGTTAAGTTGAACTAATATCTCAGTAGTCTATCCACATGCATAATATACTTTTTTGGAGGCAATCAGGATTGTGTCATGCACACATTCTCCCACCACCACCCCAGAGTTAATTGCATTTACTAGCATAATCTGGTGGTGGGATATGATTGAGAAGGAATAAAGTTAGGGAGTGACCTGTGAAAATGGAAAAATGGCATTATATAACTCCAATAATAGCTGTAAGTTCAGAATCACTGAAATGGATAGAGTATGTTAAAATGAGAATGGGCTAACTATTGAGAAATTAGTTCAGGCAGATTATCAGGTCAAGAAGCAGGTGACTAGGCTCTTCAGGGCACCTCCCTGATATTAAACTTTGTGGCAGGTGGTGATCTTGATTCCTATAACTGGACAAAACTAAAAAGATTTAATTTAATCAACTCATCAATAAACAAATAGCAATTAAGGGACTGCTATGTGCCACACATTGTTCTAAGTGTGCTGAGATTGTAGGTACAACGAATACAACAATCCATTCTTGTAGGGATCTTGTGTTTCATTGAGAGATTTAATCATTTAATGAAAAAAGAAGTAAATTCTCCTGAATTCAAAAAAATTCACTGTATAGATATAGGACAGGGATAGGCATGACTGAACTACCATCCAAATGAAAACCTTGTGAAGATTTATTTTTTTTTTGGGGGGGGGGTTAAACTTCTCATTGTAGAGATCAGGAAACTAAGAAAGGTTCAGTTATTTAAGTTAAAGGGGAAGTAGAGATAGGATTTGGATTCACTTCCTGCGACTCTAAGTTCATTACTCTCCCTACTGTGATATCCTGCTTTCATAGGTCATGAAAAAGTCATTTGAACTTTATGTGAAATAGCTGCATAAATAATCTGCCAGTACAATGACAGGTCATAGGAATTTCAGTATTTGGAAACTGCTTGTGGCATGGATGCAAAGGCTATGACAGTGCATCTCAAGTTCTGGTGGGTTTTGCCACATCTGGTCCCAACAATGTATTATTTATCTTTATCATATATCATCCAACCTAAGTTCACAAAGTTCATCAGCAAAAGATCCACAATTAGCAATAAATGTCTTGCCCACCATATTTCATGTACTACTACAACCTGAATGGGCTTTAATCTACATTGTTAAAAAAAAAAGTATTCACAGAAATCCCAAAATTAAAACTCCCAGGAATACTATAGCCAAATTTTGGAGCTTCCAAGTCAAGGAGAAAATATTGCAAGCATGCAGAAAGAAACACTTCTAGCATTGTGGAGCCACAGTCAGGATAACACAAGATTAACAGCTTCTATATTAAAGGAACGAAAGGCTTGGAATATGATATTCCAGAGAGCGATGGAGTGGAGCTAGGATTGCAACCAAGAAACACCTATCCAGCAAACTTGAATATAATTCTTTGGAGGAAAAGGTGGTTATTCAATGAAACAGAGGATTTTCAAGCATTTTTCATGGAAAGACCAGAGTAGAATGGAAAATCAACTCAAGAGATGGAAAGGTGCTACAAATGCATGAGGTTTCAGGCATTTGGCTATGAATTAAGTTCTTTACAAACTATCACATAATCATAGCTTCATACACACAGTGTGTGTGTGTGTGTGTGTGAGAGAGAGAGACAGAGACAGAGACAGAGACAGAGAGACAGAGAGAGAGATTCAGAGACAAAGAGAAAGAGACAAAGACAGAAACAGACAGACACACACACTCACAGAGCCATATGAAGTTCAGCTATATTTGTTTGTGTATTGATATAAACATGGCATCCAATTTTTTGCTAGGGCTGAATTTTCAGGTCACAGCAGTTTGTTGTGCAATTACCTCCCTAAGACCAGGCCCAGAAGATGGCATGTTCCCCTTAAGTTTTGTTGTTTGTAATTATCCAGGCCTGACTTGGGCTGGTTTGTGTTGACTGTAGCAAACAGTTCTGAATTCATGCTTTGTATTAAGGTCTTTGTGACTGTAATCCATATTTCTTTTTTTTTTTTGGCTATAAAATAAGAATTTAGGAAATGTTGAGAAATACATTAACAACTTAATGTTTACTTTCAATAACTGGGAAACATTTGACAAGAAGTTGCTGGTCATTAGGGAAATCAAAATGTGTTCTCAATGCTGGGAAAAATTTTTTCTCCCTTTCACTGTACCCAGAGCACAGAGAATAGTCTGAGAATCTCATTGTACTATAGATTCTCACTATGATAAATTAATCCATTTGGTATAAAAAATATGCCAAACACAGGATGGACCTTATTCCTTTAAACCTGAAACTAAAATACATCAGCCTTTTTTGTAGGGGCAATAGGATTTAAATTGCCCTTTGTGTATATGTGGCAATTTCAAGTATTAAAAAATGTCCACTATCTTATACTCAAAATGAATCAGTACCACTGGTACTCTCGTTAGTAATCAGTCTATGAGGCAATTACTGGTACAGAAAAGCTTTTACCATCCTTTTTCTGATTTTATAGGAAATACTTGCCTTGTTAGGACAGAACTAATAATCGCCTGAATGCACTTAAACAACACTCCCACAAATTTTACCCTTGTTGAGGATTGCCAATGCATTTATTACTCGGGTTGTACTGATCATTTGTACTCATCTGACATCCCTTCCAGGCAACAGACCAATGATGCTACTAGAACATAGCTCCTCATTTTGCATGTGGATAATTACAATACCAAGTGCCTCATTTCAAATCTGGAGTCCTGACACAATTTGTAGTTTTCATAGCAATAAAAAAGGGGGAAAAAAGAAGTCAAAAACAGAAATGCCAATATCTTGGCTCCTTGTTGGAAAGGATAATGCAGCTTATTTTATTTGGTAAGGAAAATGAGTACTTTCCTCCAAAATGACAAATTCCTCTCCAGACTGGAAGATTTTCAGCAAAAGCAACTGGTAAGTTTTAGATATACCATTGAGCCATATAAGAAACTCCTACATTCACTGCTAGACAGAGAGCACTTGATATGTACACAGGAATAGAAAGGTATGATATATATATATATATATATATATATATATATATATAGGTATCATTTTCCTATATTTTTCTTCAAGATGCAAACTTTGGTGATTGAAAGAAGACAACTTCTGGGTAATATAGTATTTGTGTAAGTTATATAATAGTTCATTTTACTTTACAACGGGGTCAGAGTTAGGGAGAATAAAAGATGGTTCTCGTTGCTGCCCTTAAATCTCTATCATAACATAAAATATCAAACATACTGATTTTTCATTCAAAAGGAAAGAGTCACATGTTTCCAATAAAAAGGGTAGACCTTAGCTGGAAATAAATTATGAAACTGAGGCATAATTTAAAGGGGGAACAAGGAAAATAAGTGAGAGAGGCAGGGACAGTAAAATTTAGAAGCACTTCTAAGTTAAAGGCTAAAGCAAATAACACAGCAAGGATACAGATGAAGGATTTCTTAGTCCTGAGAGATTTATTTTCCTATTGGTCCATCCACCAGATCCCTCAGTATCTCAGTTTTCTTATCTATAAAACAAAATTTTGAATACATGATCTCCAAAATCTTTCCCCCTACATAAACTCCAGCATTGTGATCTAATTTTGAAAAAAAAAATCCCTAATCCAGCTCCACCTCACTAAAAAAAAATACCCTCATCTTAACCAAGGGTTCAAGATGGTATAAGATATGATATCATACTATGTGAGGAAGAACTGAAGAAACTGGAGGTGTTTAGCTTAGAAAGAGGAAAACATAGGACATGAAAAATATCTTTAAATATTTAAGGGTGGTCTGAGTAAAAGTGATTAAAGTTGGGCAAGTCAAGAAACCCTATTGGGGATTGTTTCATTTTTTATAAAGTCAGGGAATTGAATTAGATGATCTCTAGAGGTTCCTTTCAGTTCTCAAATTCTGATTCCAGATTAATTCTATATGTCTCCAAAGGGAGGTACTTGCTAGAACAAATGTTAATTACAGGCAAAGTTTTAGGCTCAGGACATGGAAAAACTGTTTAAAAATTAAAATGATTAAACAATGAAATGGATGAATTGCCTTGTTAAACAGCAAGTTCTCTGCCACTGATATATTCAAACAGAGGCTGCCCAATAATTTGTGGGACATGAACTTTTCTTTCTTTGAATTCTCAGAGGTATTTTGGATAAGGCTTTCCACAGCATCAACTATTCTAGAATCTGAATTTCATGAGAAGCTAAGTGACAAAAATGATTTGAGTGTTGGGCCTGAAGAAAGAAAAAAACGAAGTTCAAATGTGACCTCAGAAATTTATTTTGTGATGTTGCACAAGTCACTTAATCTCTGTCTGTCTCATCTGTGTAATGGGCATAATAAAAGCACTTACTCTCCAGGGTTGTTATGAAGATAAAATGAGATATTTGTAAAGCACTTTATTAAAAATGCTATATAATTTCTACTTATTATTGTTACTATTATTATTATTTTCCATTTAATATAAAAGTTTCAGATCTGTACCTCTCTTATTCTCTGTTTCTATGTCTACTTTATTAATATTATGTCATCATAGTATACATGAATATGTATCCTCTATCCTTACATATGGCACACTATGAGAGGAGAGACAATGCTTAATTATTTTTGTATCACCTGTAACACCTATTATAGTGTTGTTTACATAGTTATCATTTAACAAATGGTTGTTATATTCAAAGAATGAATGAATGTTGTACAAGGGCTTTCTGCACAAGGTAAAATGTTGAATTAAGTGAGAAATAAAGTCTCTTCCAAATCTTATAGTGTATACTTTTATGCTTCTAGACAAATATTTTTGAGTGGTAGCAAACATTGTGGAGACAATTTGGGTTTGGGTGATGGTCTTAATTCCCAACTACTGAATGGGTATAGCCAAGTGCACCCAATAATTCTGAAAAAGGCCTGACTTTAATTAAAGATGTCTCTAATATGGAGACAAGGTTTTTATATAGCTGGCACATTTTGCTTCGTAGTTTTCTTGCAGAATTTCTGAATATGCCTTTAGAAGCCAAACAAAGGCCTTTCTGGGAGAATATCCATGAAAATCTCAATTCTGCAGGAAGAGGTCCTGGAAACTGAACTGGATTTTCCCTTTGCTAATTCTGTGTAATGACAGGAACTCTATAAGGTTAGTTTTGAATTGCCTAGAGTATTTCATATATAATTAAGACATTTGAATGGAACTGCTTCCCATTTTAGCTTTACCACCTTCATTATACATTGTGAAGATATAATTAGCTCTGTAAAAGGTAGGAAACCAAGAGATATTAAGTTGGAGGAATGCTTGGTTCTCTTGTCAAGTTTGTTGAGATTTTGAATGACCATCCTGTATCAATACTTTACTGACAGAGGGATTAAGAGTCACTGTAAGATTATTTCTGAGCAATGTAGTAGAATGATTTAAACCTTTCTTCCAGCAGCTTCAGTAAGTGATGAGAACTGGCTGCCAAAAACAGTCATTGCATGAATAAAAATATGGATTCCTCATTCTCTGCATACTCTGAAGAATAATAGATTTGGCCAATTGTATCCAAATAACTGCTGTCCACTGAGCTACATAAATGTATAACTGTGAAGGATTTTTGTCAAAATTCATGCTATTATGTATGGATTATTTGCATGAATCAATGACACATTCTTTAGACTAAATGACCATTGTTATTCTATTATTCTATTTTTGTCATTTAAATAAATTCTTTAAAAATAGAAACATTCTATTTTTTTTTTGCTTTATAACATCATTGAAGAAATAATGATGTTAAAAAGGTAAGCCATTTTAAAAAAAAAGAGTTGTTCAGGGTCATTAAATCAGTGCCTAATTTCTCAAATGAAATTCAACCAACACTGTTCCCTATTGTGTTCTATATTCATGTTTTCATTCATTTGCAATATCTGTCCCAAATATATGTACTGAAGAACATTCAATTTTATGTCATATTTGGGGCAATAATTATTTTATTCATCTGGATGAAATGGGAGTAATTAGTCCAATTTTTTAATGATTATCTATCTCATTTAGGAGAATTTCCAGTGGTTTTGGGATTAATACAATCAGTACAATGTCACCCAACATTAAAACTTAGTGGAGGGCCTCAGCATCCAAAAAGAAATCCCTTTAGACTTGAATTTTTCACTCCTCTAAGATAGTGACAAATATTGTTACTGAGCATTTCTCTCCTTGTTTAATGCTTCACTTGCTTTTGATAATCAGAGGACCACTGGATAAATTTATCTGTTGAATTCTGTTAAATTATTGCTTTCTAAAGAACTGAGGATGACCCTGAAAGTAATGGAGAAGTGTTATGGTAGACACATTCCAACTTTGGAACATTAAGAAGAACTTAGCAGAACTGGGCCATTAAAGTATGTCATTAAAGAAATGGACAACTAGAGAAAAGAGATAGACTAAATGTATATGAATCAAAACAAGCAATAAGCAGCTTATAACATTTATTGTTATCTCGAAATTTTTAAGCAAATGTTAAAAAAAAAGACTCCCAAAGAATTAGACACTTTGAAGTGAATATATACAGACGAGTCATGCAAGATGAGCATGCATGGATAGGTTGTGATCTGTACCATTGGGGTAGCACAAACATTGATAAGATGACTTATCCATCAAAATATGGTAGAATTTTAAGTCAATGTTTCCCTCCAAATAGTCCCATATTTTGCAAGTTTAAAAATGACAAAAAGAATGCAAACTTTAAAAACCCTCAAAATATAAACATATGAATAACAAATATTTTAATGACATTAACACATAAATAATAAAGTAAGCAAACACAAATTTAACTATGATTTATTTTTCATTCATCAATCCTTCCCTCTGAGTAGCTCAGGCCCTTTGGAAATTTAAAACATAAATGTAGATTCTGATGGAAGTAAAGAGCCAGAGCACCAAGTTGGGTAATTTCCTTCTGTGGTTCAGATATCCACATTAAGTGTGATTTCCTACTAATGCCCTGCTGACATCCATCCTCCATGAATCTGGGTTCAGAAGATTCAAAATACTTATCAGAATGCTGCCTCCAGCTGTTAGAATATATCACAATATAGAGAGTGTGAATAATACTGTGTCATTACAAAAACAGTGCCTCCATGATTATTCTTGTCCTTAAATGGGAGTGCTGATTAAATAGCAATTAATTCCTCAACAGGCTGAATTAAATAATCAAATAAACTGCAGGTAAGGTAATTATCATAGTTATTTAACATGTAATGAAGGATTTACATAAGTACTAACAGAGACTGTGCCCCTTGTACTTTAAGGTCCCCATTGTTATTTACTTTTCTCAATCTGATTTTCCCAATCATGATCTAAGGACCATGGGGGACCATTTGAGCTTATTGCATACAAGGAAATCAAAGGCCAGGAGAGACTTAATTTAGTTCGGTATCTTGCACAAAAGTAAAAAGGAGAGCAAGAGGTCAGCATTAACTTCAGCCATTTTGAACTTTATGGAGTCATGATTTTATTGGTACCCTAGCTTGGGAACTCCCCTCCACAATACAGGTTCTCTTTCCATCTGAAACTTGATTACTTATTCTCCCAGTTTTTAAGGCCCTCACCACCCTCCAGCATCATTATATATTTGTGTAGGTATCCTCTAAGTGGACATCTTATATTCCTAAGAAAATGTAAGCTTCTTGGGGGCAGGAATTGCTTCATTTGTGCACCTGGTACATAATAGATCTTTAAAAGCTTGTTGATTAAATTATTGATTTAAAACTCTTTATAACCTAGGTCCAGAGACCCTTTCCAGATTTCACTGCAGCCCTGCTGTTCCTCAAATGAGTATTCCTCATGTGTGTGTATCTGAACCTTTGCACAGACTACCTTTCATGACTAAAATGGATTTCTTCCTCTTAGAATCCCTGGTTTCCTTCAAGCTCGGGTCAAATGCTACCTCTTATATGAACCCTCTTCTACTCCTCCAGGTTATTAGTGTGTGCTACAAAAAACTATCTGGCATATATTTTGTATATATGTTTATGTGCTATCACTCCTAATAAAATGTTACCTCCTTAAAGGCAAGGACTGTTTTTATCTTTATGTCCCCAGGACATCAAACACATTGCCTAGCAGCAATAGCCACTTAATAAATACTTGGTAGGGGGCAGCTAGGTGTCTCAGTGGATAAAGCATTAGCCCTAAAGTCAGGAGGACCTCAGTTCAAATCTAGCCTAAGACACTTTACACTTCCTAGCTCCAATTGCCTCAACAAAAATAAACAAACAAACAAACAAAAAAAAAACCTTGGTAGTTGAATGATTAATTTATTGATTATGGTCTTAGAGATTTGCCCAGGTCACTGAAACAGTTAAATGATTCCCCTACAGGCACACAGGCAGTAAGTACAAGAGGCAAGACTTGAGCCCTTATCTTTTGAATTCCAAAGCTGACCCCTCTACCATTTTGTTGTGCTGCCCTTTTCTTCAGCTTCAGTGGCAAGATAATAGAATAGAAGGAGAAAACAGAAGGAATATGTGCCAGAATGGAGAAGAAAGGACAAAGGACAAGATGACTGTAACCAAATCGTCTAGCCCAGTGGTAGATTGTTACCAACAACTATCTGCATCCTTAGTTTCTCTGAAAGTTGGACTATTCCATCACTCAGTTAGATCTCAAATGAGACAACCTTGTGTCTGTGTGATCACTTCAGTGTTTCATAATCACGTTACACTTAAATTCTCCTGGTGCACTTTGAGTTTTCTGCCACTTGGATTTCAACAGAAAGATATAGTGAACACTCCCTCTATTCTGTAATAACCAATCATTCCTCAGTTTCTCTCAGGTCTTGAATTTACCTCATAACTTTCAGTTTACCACCTCCTAGACTCTAGTAAACTCTTCACAAGATGGCAAAGTGTCATAAATAAGGTTAAAAAAATACAATTCTGCAAAGAAGACAGATCATGCTTTAGATGAATCAGATTTTTAATGTTATTTCTTGTGGCCCAGAATTATTAGAAAAATGCATTTGTCTGGATATATATTACATATTAACAAACACAGGATTAAGATATGGGATATTTTTACCTTCCATTAAAATTATGCATTGATTGGGTCTTTAATATATATCATAGTTAAATGTTCTTTCAGAATAGATAGAGATGATTAGGCAGTTTCTACCACATCGAATAGTAAGGGAGAGTATAAACAAACTTTTGCCTGCCTCTTTCTCTCTCATTTCTCTCTTACACACACACATACACACACACACACACACACACACACACACACATTGTTTAATATTGAACAAAAATAATAAGATTCATTAACAGTTCAGTTTTTAATCTCATAGTTTTATCATGAATATTTAGTCTCCCTCTCAGCCTAAATACAGTGTTTTCCTGCCTCTCTGTTTTTTCCCTGCTGCAATGTAAATCCATTGTTATGAAAATGTTTCCATGACAACAAAGAGCAGCAGAAGGCAAAAAGACTGACAGTCATCTATAAGGAAGCAGTCTGGAACTACTGGCTAATTAAAGGTTTTGTGCTTAGGGTCACCTTGTAAATGAGACATGTCAGTCAGAAAGTATTTGATCAAGATGCTCAGCAATACTCAGTCCTGTGCTCATTTAGCCCCTATTTCTCAAGTCTTGTCTGCTCTTCTCCATGTTAAAACATTCTAATGGTAAATCTTTAGCTGATCCATTTTATTAACTAGACAAATCTATTTTTATCAGCATAAGCATAAAGCAATGAGAGGTGATTGATAAAAAGCCATCTACTTTTCTAAAATTCTAATTCAGACCTGTTGCAAAGTACAGTCAGAATTTTTCAGGGCCTGAGCCAAGAAGACATAATTGGGGTAAGTTGGTTCCTTCAAAGGACATCTGACTATTGTGATTTATATAGGTTAAATTGTTTGAAACATACATACTTGATACAAAGGTTTTGTTGTCATCTCCTTGTTTTAAACTTTCAATAATGTTCTACCCATTATTTTCAGAATAAAGAGCAAAATACTTACCTTAACATTCAAGCTTTTCTAGGTTCTAGAACCCAATTACTTTCCCAAAAGAAACCCTATCTATGTTCTGGCAAATCTTAACAATCTGAGCATTCATTGTGCTATTTCACCCCCACATCATTGCATGTTCTTTCTTCTGTAATGTTCCCCACCCACACTTATACCACATTTGCCTATCAAAATCCTACCCTTCTTTCAAAATTTTGCACAAATAACATCTCTCCGTTATATCATTTGTACTCCAGTTAGCTGGAAATGTTCAGTTTTTACCTTCTTTAATCTTTAGCACTTACTTTGTATCACTAAGATAGGACTTTGCAAATAGAGATAACAAAGAATAACCAAAAAGCATTACTCCTAGTTTATAAGGGTTGAGAGAGATAGAAGAAAAGTAAGAGGGAATAAAAAAGAAAAGGAAGACAGGGAAGAAAGAAGGAAGGAAGGGACAGTAAAGACTAGAAAGAAGAAAAAGAAGGATAGGAGAGAAGGAAGGAGGGAGGTGAGACAAAAGATTACAGACTCAGGAAAAACCTGGCATATCTTCACAAGATGTAGGTATTAGCCAAATTTATTATTTTCTCTATATTTGGTGGCTCTGATAACCATGAATAAACTGTAGGCAAAAATGTGACCTAGGCTCACTATATAAAGGTTCATATAAAATTTTCTCAATATCCTTCATTGTACTGATAACATAAGAAAATCATATTCATACTACCATGTATTTATATCCTCTCATTTCATTGGCTGTAAAAGTTCTCTCTTAACCTGAGAATTTGAAGGTTTGAATTATTGCATTTGAATGAAGTACCTGGTTTTGGAGGTTTGATTTTCTCCTCTTAAGTATGGATAGTTATGCAGGCATCTGATACGGACTTTCCTGCAGTACATGAAATGATCACTAGAACAGAACACAGTACCAATATTGGCGCTTCAGAACACTCTATGTATACTTTAAAGGATCCCATACCTAGGCAAAAGGAGGCAAGATAGTCTGTGACTTATTTTGAGATATTTAAAGTAATTCCTGGACAAACTAGAACCATTCCCAATAAGATCAGGAATGAAACAAGGCTGCCTACTGTCACCATTATTATTTAATATTGTATTAGAAATGTTAGCTTTGACAATAAGAGAAGAAAAAAGAGATTAAAGGAATTAGAGTAGGTAGTGAGGAAACCAAATGGTCACTCTTTTTGCAGATGATATGATGGTATAGTTAGAGAACCCTAGAGACTCAACTAAAAAACTACTAGAAACAATTCACAATGTTAGCAAAGTTGTAGGATACAAAATAAATCCACATAAATCATCAGCATTTTTATATATTACCAACAAAGCTCACCAGCAACAGATAAAAAAAAAGAAATTCCATTAAAAATAACTGCTGATAGTATAAAATATTTGGGAATCTATCTGCCAAGGAAAAGTCAGGAACTATACGAACTAAACTACAAAATACTTTCCACACAAATGAAGTCAGACCTAATCAATTGGAAAAACACCAAGTGCTAATGGGTAGGCCTAGCGATTATAATAAAAATGACAATACTACCCAAACAAATTTACTTATTTAGTGCCATACCAATCAAACTCCCAAGAAATTATTTTACTGATCTGGAAATAATAGTAGCAAAGTTCATTTGGAAGAACAAAAGGTCAAGAATTAAAAGGGAATTAATGAAAAAAAGGCCAATGAAGGTGGCTTTGCTGTACCATATCTAAAACTATATTATAAAGCAGCAGTCATCAAAACCATTTGGTACTGGCTCAGAAACAGAGTAGTCGATCAGTGGCATGGGATAGGATGTTAGGACAATCTAGTCAATAACTATAGCAATTTAGTCTTTGATAAACCCATAGACCCTAGCTTTTGGGATAAGTACTCACCATTCAACAAAAACTTCGGGGAAAATTGGAAACTAGTTTGGAAGAAATTAGAGCTTGACCCACACCTAACACCACTTACCAAGATAAGATCTAAATGGGTTCATGATCTAGATATAAAGAGTGATAATATAAGCAAATTAGAGGAACATAGGATAGTTTACCTCTCAGACCTGTGGAGATGGAATAAATTTATGTCCAAAGAAGAACTGGAATTCTTAATTGAACACCAGATAGATAATTTTGACTATATTAAGTTAAAAAGGTTTTGTACAAACAAAACTAATGCAGACAAGATTAGGAGGGAAGCAATAAGTTGGGAAATCATCTTTACATTTAAGGGTTCTGATAAAGCCCTCATTTCTAAAATATATAAAAAATTGTCTAATATTTATAAGAATTCAAGCCACTCTCCAATCGATAAATGGTCAAAGGATATGAACAGACAATTTTCAGAGGATGAAATTAAAACTATTTCTAGTCATATGAAAAGGTGCTCCAAATCACTATTGATCAGATAAATGCAAATTAAGACAACCCTGAGGTACCACTACACACCTGTCAGATTGGCTAAAATGACAGGAAATGATAATGACGAATGTTGGAAGGGATATGGGAAAACTGGGACACTAATACATTGTTGGTGGAACTGTGAAAGGATCCAACCATTCTGGAGAGCAATTTGGAACTATGCTCAAAAAGTTATCAAACTGTGCATACCCTTTGACCCAGGAGTGTTTCTACTGGGCTTATATCCCAAAGAGATCTTAAAGGAAGGAAAATGCCCTACATGTGCAAGAATGTTTGTGGCAGCCCTTTCTGTAGTGGCTAGAAACTGGAAACTGAAGGGATGCCCATCAGTTGGAGAATGGCTGAACAAATTATGGTATATGAATGTTACAGGATATTATTGTTCTATAAGAAACATCGAGCAGGATGATTTCAGAGAGGCCTGGAGAGACTTGCATGAACTGATGTTGAGTGAGAAATGAGCAGAACCAGGAGATCATTATACACAGCCACAACAATACAATATTATGATCAATTCTGATGAACATGGCTCTCTTCAACAATGAAATGTTTCAAACCACTTCCAGTTGTTCAGTGAAGAAAGTTATATACACCCAGAGAGAGGGATATGAAATGTAGACCACAACATAACATTTTCATGCTCTCTCTTGATGTTTGCTTGCATTGTGTTTCCTTTCTCAGATTTTTTTTTCTTGTAGATATGATTTTTCTTGCACAGCAAGATGTGTGGAAACATGTATACATATATTCCATTTGTCAAGTATTTTAACATAATTAACATGTAGTGGACTTCCTGCCATCTAGGGGAGGGGTGGGACTAGGGGGGAAAATTTGTAACAGAAAGCTTTGTAAGGGTCAATGTTGAAGAACTATCCATACATATGTTTTTCAAATAAAAAGTTTTAATTAAAATTAATTAATTAATTAAAAGCTTTAATAAAAAAGAAAAAGATAAAATAAAACAAACAAATAAAATAAAATAATAAAATAATTCCTGGTATGGATTAGTATAATTAGGAAATTAGTTTTGGAATCTGAGATACTTGCTAAAAGCATGTTTTCTTATGACTTGCTTCACAAATTCATTCCTACCTCTAAAGCAGGGATATTTGAATATTTTTAATCTTATGGACATCTTTGTTGGGGGAAAAAATCCCCAGGAGCATCTATCTCATCTTCCCATTTGTCTCTTCAAAAAAAACAAAAACAAAACCTCTATAGAATGAAGAGAACAATGGTACTACATTTGATGAAACAGCAATAATATGCTGAATAGCTTTTATTAAATCATGTCAGTCATTAACCACTCCCTCCAAACTAAAGACAGTATAGTATTGTAGAAAAGAGGAACATGACATAGAATTTCAAATACCTGAAGGATTAGACTTGTTCTGTCTGGCTCTTGAAGGAGAATGTGGAGTAAGAATTGGTAATAACTGCAGAATAAAATTTAGGGTTCATTTCTAAGGGGGAAATACTCCTAAAATTGTTGTTTAGTTATGTCTAATTCTTGATCAGCCCATCTGAAAATATCTTGCATGGTCTGTCATTTCCTTTCTCCAGCTCATTTTACAGATGAGGAACTGAGGCAAAGATGGTTAAATAAGTTTGCTAAGGTCATATTGCTAGTAAACATCTGAGGTCAACTTTGAATTTATGGAAATGAGTTTTCCAAATTCTAAGCTCAGTGCTCTATCCACTGCATCACCTATATACCACCAATGGTTAAAATTGTCTAAAGAGGAAAGTACTGCCTCTGGAAATAGTATGTTTCTTTTCCTTCAAGTTGTTCAAACAATTTCAATCAAAGTATGTCAATATATTTTAGCCAAGATTCTTTTGATAATATGGATTAGACTAGACAGTCTCTGAGGTTTCCTCCAACTCTAAAATTCACTGATTCAGTGCTTCTGAGCCTTAGATTTAGTGTCAAGGGACTTGAACTGAAACCCTAGTTCTGCTACATGTGTAACCTTGAACAATTCCTTTCAATCTCTCAGGACTTCTGTTTCTTCACATAAAATGAAGGGCTTGTGTCAAACTATCTTTATATTTCCATTAACTTTTTAAGAGCCTATCAATTTATAACTAGTTATATAATAAATACAAATATTGCTAAATAGAAGAACGCTCTCAGGCCAACTTAAGGACCTGAACTTAAGGACCTCATGCAATCTCCTACTTCATATGTGACAATTACCACAGAGAGTCTTGGAGGAGATCTTAGAAGCCAATGAATCCAAACCTGACTTTGGACCAGACAGTGCTGACCTAAGAGAGAAAAATAAGTTCTATCAAATGTTTTCCCTTCTCATCAACCTTTCCTATCTTCTTCGGCTTTCTTCAAGTCCAAACTAATGTTCCACCTTCTGTAGGAAGCCTTTCCCAATTTCTTTTTTATTCTAGTATCCTCCCTCTGTTGATTACTTCCATTTTTCCTTCATATATCTTGTTGGAACGTTGTTCTTTTTGTATATGTTCTTCCCAATTAGATTATGAGTTCCTTAAAAACAGGAACTTTCTTGTACTTTCTTTTGTATCCCCAAAAATTAACACAGTGCTTGACACATAGTAGATACTTAACAAATATTTATTGACTGACAAATTGATATTCTTACCTTTTTGCTTTGTGAAATTATCCACTCCTAAAAGTAGGATCCTGAGGTTATTAATACTTTGAAAATATCCATAGGACCTGACTCCTCTCCTAATTAGCACTTTCAATTCTGAACTTGGATTTGAAAAGGAAAAGGAGGAGGGGGTATTGTTTAACTCCATCTGGTAGGAGTGATTTACAGAAGGAGTTTAGTGACAATATTGACCACTTGTATTGGGAGGTGGTTCTTCCCACACTGTGGAAGATCAGAATGTATTCTCTTTACTCTCCAGCCATTTTCTTAACCAGAAGAGGGGCCACATCCTGAAGGACTTAACTCTTTCCATTCTGGAATTCAAACCTTGGGTTCCACAGTATTGGTGGAATATTATTGAGTTGAGTGGTTCACAAAGGTCCACTACATTCATCCATGTTTGACTTTGTTCTTCAACCATCTCCTTACCAGGTAAACTCTACCTTTTGTCTCTCTCTCTCTCTCTCTCTCTCTCTCTCTCTCTCTCTCTCTCTCTTTCACACCCACACACACCCACACACACACCCACACACACACACACACACATCCCTCCTGGACAATAATCAAATCTATTCTGCTAATCCTACTGGAAAGGTATGTTACCCTACTCCTCCAGAGTTCAGTTACCATGCCTTTAAGTATCCAAACCGAGATGACCTCCATTATTACTCCTTATGTGCTGTCTTTCCTCCATTAGATAGTAATCTCCTTGAGATTAAGGGCTATATTCTCTTGTACATCTCCAATATGTAGCATAGTCCTTGGCATGTAATAAGCTCTTAATATTTTTTTCATTCACTTATCTTCTTTTCCCCTCCCACTCAGGTACCTTAGACTTATAATTTATTGCCCAGGTAGGGCTCTCAAATGCGGAAAGATATCCTATGCCTATATTTAGTCTTCAATTCTGTTTATTTTAACCTGAAAAATATTAAGTGTCTAATATGTATGAAGTACCTTGAGAAGACACAGAGAAGAAAAAGCCCTTAACCTCAAATAGCTTATACTTTTATATCAGAATATATGTGATAAACTATAACATCCTATAAGGGATCCCTTAGAGGAAGTACAAACAAAATGATGTGAAAGAAAAGCTGAGGGTAAAACTGCTTCTGATGAAGGGCACAGTGCAGAAAACTCCAAACCCCATGTAGACCAAGACAAAAAAAGTTTGGGTAAGTGAGTTTGACTTGGCCAAACCAAGGGCTGGGCAATCTTCCCAGATCAGTAAATTTCCACATTGCCAAATCACTGGGTAGATCCCAGAAAAAAATAATGGTATTGCTAATCTTCCTTTAAAAAAAAACCTTATTATTGATATAAAGTAATTACAGGAACCATTTTAATACTTCTTTATAGCACTAAGTAACTGAATTTTTAATCTAATAGCAGCTATGAGGCTTTGGATGAACTGATGTCAATTTACTTTATTGTCGCTCTTTCGATTCATGAGTAAGAGATAAATAGACCAAGGTTTCAAGATTGAAGTAAATCCATTTCCTACAATTGGAGATTCATTACTAAATGTCTTAGAAATTAAATCCAAATAGCTGTACCTTCTGAAGTAATTCAGGAACATAAACATGCTACTAGTTATCAATTAATTTTCTCTCAGTAGGAGTTTTTCTTACATAAAGACTTTGGGATTTGGCCTAATGAATAGAGCTCAGAATACTTTATAAATAAAAATAAAGATCTAGATTAAATACATTCATGTAGATATAACTTTCTGAAATTTTTCCTTGGAAAAAAGGAAATTTGTCCTTTTTATTTTCTCCCTAGGAGAAAATACCAATTAGTTTCTCCTACAATAAAATTGTCATAAAATAAATTAACACAATGCAACAATTAAAGATGTATAGGGTCTTTAATTCTTAAATCTCACTATACTCTCCTCAATCAATTTGAAGTCTTTTTAATTGTATATACTATTTTCAAACTAAATTTAAAATGGATTATAATATATTACCATATACTTTTGGTAGAGTAATTTAAATATGTAATTGTAAAATATATAATCATAAAATATGTAAAGTTGTTATAAAAATAGGGATTTTAAAATAATCATGTGATTCAGGCCAATTCCAATGGTCTTGTGATGAAGAAAGCCATCTGTACCCAGAGAGAGGACTATGGATCACAACATAGTATTTTTATTCTTTTTGTTGTTGGTTTGCTTGCATATTGTTTTCTTTATCATTTTTTTTGTTTTGATCTGATTTTTCTTGTGCAGCAAGATAATGTTGGAAATATGTATTGAAGAATTGCTCATGTTTAACATATATTGGATTACTTGCAGTTTAGGGGAGAAGGTAGGGAAAAGATTTGGAACACAAGTTCCAATGAGTGAATATTGAAAATTATCTATGCATATGTTTTGAATCTAAAAAGCTTTAATAATTAAAAAATACAATTTGCAAAAAATAAAATAATAAAATAAAATAAAATAATTATGACTACTATTATCTTACTGTATTTTTAGGAAAAATGGTAAATCATTTTGAAAGCTTTGCTACAGAATAACTACTAGCTCATCATTATGCATCCAAACAATGAATCAGCTCTAAAACACTCAATTCATGAACTAAATCTTGTTTAATTTATTTTTCATTTCATTAAGAAAGTATATACTAGATAGAAATGTCTGAAACTTGCACTCCTTGGTGAAAGGATTCCAGCATACTTTCAAGAAACTTCCTTATCAGAAAAATCATCATTTTCAAGATTGCATCAGCTTCCGTATTCACACTTAATCAGTGCCCTTACTATCCTCAGCTCAACTGACTGAGATCTGGAGAGTAAAAGAAAGAGCTACTTCCAAAACCTCCATTTAAGTTAGACTCCCAGAGCAGCCATCTCTTCATTTCTTACTGGTTTATTCTCTTTAGACTGGACTCCCCCACTTCACTTTTCAGCTTCCTTTTATTTATCTTTCCCATTACATTGTGAACTTGAGAGCAGAGATTATCTTCCTTTTTCATATGTATCTCTGGTGCTTAGCACAGAACCTAGTAAATAGTAGTGCTTAATAAATACTTACTGATTAGCTGGCACATAGTAGGTACTTAATGATTGTTTATTGACTCATAGATCTCCTGGAAAAAATAAAATTCTTAATATCTATAAGACTGTGGTTACAATAAAGATTGGGAGATTATTCTGATTTTCTCTTGCCTGAAGTGGTTTCATCATGCCCAGGAACTTTCAAAGAATTCTAATTATACTTTCCTTTAATCTAACCAAATTCTAGAGAGTATCCTAATTATTCCCCCAAATTTGTTCTCAGCTTCTATTAGATTGTAAACTGATCTTACTCCCTTCTGTGTGCCCCTTTGCTTAGTAGAGTCTTTGAAGTCCACAATAACTGTTTATTGGAAATGATGTCTAAAAATTATGATCAGATCCCAGCTCTCCAAACAAGGATGAACAATTATTGTATTCAGTCACCAAATATATGGATACAAATTATATTTATCCAATATATGCAAATATATGGATGTAAATATATGTACATATATATTTCTGTTTTATTTATAATTTTATAAGTATAATGCATGCACATATATTTATATATGTGTGTGTCTACATGTGTGTATGCGTGTGTGTAATTCTACATCTACCACAATTAAAAAATGTCCAAAAGACAGTCCCCAACTCTGGCCTAAATCGATTAAAAAAAGTGCTAAGACTAAAAATAATCCTAGTGATTTGGAAACTAGGCACAAGATGAACAGAAGCTAGGAAGCAGGTCTATTAGAAGTGAGCCCAACTTACCAGGCTGCTTCTGCTCTCTACATAGCCAAATCTAACTTGCTTCTTAATATTGAAAGCTAAAAATAGCTTTGGAAATATATGCTATGATTAAAACTGTAATAATGATGGCCAATGATGATCCTTTCAAAATGTTCTTAAAAGAATGGGCTTACATGCTGCTGAACAAGGCTATATCATTATTTATCTCTTAGTTCCACTACACTCTATCCGTTCTTTTGTTGTTGTTATTGTTGTTGTTGTTGAGGTTGTTGTTGCTGTTTAAACCAGGAATGATGGGGGAAAAAAAGGAGAATAGTTAGCCATGTCTTTGAAACTAGTTTGGATGGGGCTTTAAAGTAAGAGAAAGAGGATCCCACAAAGTCATCCCAATTAAACTCCAGAACCCCAGATATATAAAACAGGTCTCCGTATTCAAGAATAATCTGTCTCTGACTTAAAAATAACAGAAAATCTCAAACTAAATCATAGACTATGATTGACACATAGCCTTGGTTCTACTTAAGTAGGTATTTCTACATTTCCTCATTTGTCAGAATAAAGAATGAAAATCCCCCAATACCATTTTAAATATCAACTACATGATATCCATTTCCCACTAGATTGTGTCCATTTCATCTCTATTCCATTATTTGATTTACCCTTCATGTAATTCACCTCTTAAACTACTAGATGACCTTTTCTGTGGTCCTTCACTTTGACTCTCCCACTTAACTATACCCAAGCTATAGACTTTCTTTTGCTACCTTATTTTTTTAAAAATTTGCATTTTGATCATCTTCAGGGACTTCAATATTCCTCTTGATGATCTAATATCTTGATCACACAATCCCTTATAACCATCAGCAACTTCCCCCAGATCCACCTCAGCCACACTTGGTTATGATTGCACTTTAATCCCTAGTAAATCATGCAAGTGCTGTTTCCAAGTTTCTGAACTTTAGAGCACTTAGCACGGCATCTGCTACATAGAAGGTGCTAATAAGATCCCTTCCAGTTCTAATGTTCCATGATTCTACCAAGTGTACTGAATAAAAACATTATCATCAGATAGTATCTGATAGGTAGAGTAAGAACTGAAAGGTATTTATATATATATATACATATATATGTATATATATGACATATATATATATCTTGAAGAATGACCCAATCAAAGGAATATACTTGAAATTGAACTATGGATTTCTAGTACTATGCCTTGCCCTTCACCTATCTCTAGATATGCTATTTTGTTCAATGTGATCCTAGATGTCACTGGTAGGCTCTATCTATAAACACTTCCATGGAGCAGAATGTAATGTGGAATAATTTAGTATACTATAACATCATATTCTTGTAATATATTTGAGGGGAAAGCAATGAGACTAAATTTGATTAATAATTGTAACTATCAATGGATAATACAGTGATTAATACATTGTAGCTAATAACTACCCTGACCTATTAAGAAGATCTTCAGTCTCTCCTAAACACCAATCACACTCAGCGAGTCATGTTTCAAAGACTAGTTTTCTGATTTTCAATTTCCAGTGGGGGACAGGGAAGAAGGTTTATGGAAAGATGAATGGGAATAGAAAAAAATGAATACTCATTGAATTTTAGAAATTAATTTAAAGAAAAAAATTTAAGAAATGAGAAGTCTGCCTAGTCTCCAGTTCCAAGAAATAAAGTCGATTTAAACCCTTTTCCTAGTCAAGCACATTTTCATTTTACCAAACAAGAGGCAATATAGTTCAGCAGAAAGAACTATGAAAAGTTCTGGAGGCCTGGGTGACAATCCTGACTTTGTCAAGAATTAACCTAAGTGAGCTCAAGCAAATTGATTCACTTTCCTCATCTGTGGAGCAATAGGGTTAGGCGAAAAAATATATATATATATATGGTCCTTTCCAAGTCTCAGATTCTTTGATCCTATTGAATAAAACTGGGAATATGAGATAATTAATTTTGATGGATTGGTGAAGATTGAAAAAATGAAGAGATCATGCTTGGGATATTATTTATGGATGTCAGCTAGATAGGAAATATCATGTACTTCTCTACCACAGAATCATAAAATTTTCATGTGAGAATCATTCTTTCCTCCCTTCCCCTTTTTTATCCCTTTCTCTTTCCTATTTCTTCCCTTCTATCTGTTCCCTACAAAGATCAAAGAGGCAAGTCTCTATGAGGACTGGAGATCTCTACTGTACTTAGGAGGTTTGCACCTCCTAAGAGATCTCCAGTCTCTGGGGTTTTGTATTGACTTGTCCTCTATGAAAATTACCTAATAAGCACTTAATAATAAATTAACTAAAATTAAGGTATGTTTATGGACTAGAAAATTCTATGTCTAGAATATGCTCCTTCAAAACTCAGGTCAAATGCTACCTACTCTATGTGTTTTTTTTTTCTTGATTTCCTTAAGTACTAATAGTCCCTCATTACTTTGTACTTATTTTTGTTTATTCTGTATACACACACACACACACACACATTATTGCCCAAATATAATAAGAACCAGAATCAACATGTATATAATACTCTAAAATTTTAAGTTTTTGTTTTGTGTTCTACTTGATCCTCCTGCAACCCTAGGAATGTAGATGTTATGTGTATCTTGTTCTTAAGAGCAAGGACTATTTCATTTTTGTCTTTGTATTCCAAAACTTAACACAGTACTTGGCATATAGCAAAAGGTTAATAAATTCCATTTGAGGAGCTTTTAAAGATGGCTAGAGTTTCATTAGGAAAAGAAGAAATGGGGGGGAGAACAAATCATAAGCATAAAGAATGTTGAGAGCAAAGAAATGGAAACAGACAGTAAAAAACATGTTAAGGAAATAGCTAACAATGCATTTTGGTAGGATTTTAAGGTACAGAAAGGGGAATAATATGAGATGGGCTAGAAAGGGAATTTGGAGCCAGGTAGTGAAAGGCCTTTGAATGACAGACTAAGAGAGGGCTAGACTTTGCTCAGCAGGTAATAGGAAGCCATTGAATTTGCTGAAATGAATAATCAGGTATAGAAAAGTCTTTCTCCAGGTCATGGATGAAAAATCATTTATAATGAAAAAAACACCTGAGTGTATGCTAAATTGATGAACAATTACTAATATACTGTGAATATTAAAACTGTTGAGAATGAAACAGTAATTTAGCTCGTCACAATTTTTCACTCAACAATTACTCTTCAACTTTCCTTAACCTCTCTCCACTTCAAATATCCCTGGACTCAATCTATGCTCCAGGCAAACATAATTTATTTTCCCCCTACAATACAATCTTTTGCCTACCTTTGTATCATTGCTCACCATCTGCCAGTCATAGAAGAATACTCTCTTTTCTCAGTTCTATTTCTCATAATCCCTACTTCCTGTCAAAGCTTAGATTAAGTTTCACCTCTTAGAATAAATAGGCTTTTCCTGAATTGTCCAAATTCTCCTAGGCAATTAGAAATCATGCCCCATTTAAAATTTTCATTCCCCCTCTCTCTCTGTCTCTCTGTCTCTGTCTCTCCCTCTCTCCCTCCCTCCGTCTCTCTCTGTCTCTGTCTCTGTGTGTGTGTGTTTCTCTGTCTCCCTCTC
>JAJPUD010005824.1:22511-45510 GCA_023553655.1 Myrmecobius fasciatus
TCTCTGTCTCTGTGTATGTATGTGTGTCTCTGTTTCTCTCTTTCTCTCATCAGTGTATACATATACACATGCATACATTGTATATGTGTATAAAGATACATTCTATATACACACATATTCTGCTGAAGGGAAATGTACTCAGTTGTTATTCAGTTATATCTGACTCTTCATGATTCTACTGGGGTTTTCTGGGCAAAGATGCTGAAATGGTTTGCCATTTCCTTTTCCAACTCATTTTACAGATGAGGAAACTGAGGCAAACAGGCCTTAGTGACTGGCCTATATACACAGCTAGAAAGTATCTGAAACTAAATTGGAATTCACATCCTGACTCCTGGCTCAGTACTCTATTAATTGCACTCTAGATTTTTAAAATACACACAGGGAAATATAAGTATGAAATATACAGGGAAGTAAATAAGAAATAAGCAAATAGATCAGTCACATATAGTAAATATACATCTATGCTTATTTAATTGAACAAAATACCAAACTCCCACCTCAATGCCAGTTTCCAAGATAACCCATATGAAGCAAAGCCCTTTCTGTCAAACAAGGAACCTCTGGGCGCAATCCTCAAAGTGCAAGGGCTCCAAGGTCAGAACCAAATCTAAAGCTAATTAAAACAACTGATTTCCAACTACAACTTCCCCTTAATCCCCAGAAGCTCTCACACTATAATCTGCACCTCTGCT
Organism: Myrmecobius fasciatus; assembly: GCA_023553655.1. Classification (NCBI taxonomy): domain Eukaryota; kingdom Metazoa; phylum Chordata; class Mammalia; order Dasyuromorphia; family Myrmecobiidae; genus Myrmecobius; species Myrmecobius fasciatus. The sequence continues at coordinate 23,207 of JAJPUD010005824.1, forward strand.
AGGGAGTAGACAAGAAATATTTTTTATGCCTTGTAATGCATTGGTAGGAAAAATAAACTAAGCATGGCTCCTTTTTAGTTGTTGGAAGGGAGGAGGCTTGTCTGGAAAATAATGGCATTAGCAGCAAAATTTTCACATACAATAGTGAAAATATAGTTGATTTATATTTCTCAGAATTAAAAATCCAAACTTCTATGCGCTACCATATTTAGGGCCTAGAGGACTAATTGTGGCACAAGGGAAATTACTAAATCAATAAAATACAAGTCCTGCTGTGAATTAGTTCTGCAAGTTTGCAAATTGGTTTAGTGGGCTTTTTTATTCCATCTCATGATTCATGAATTTAAAAATGTGACTCATAAAGAAAGTTTAAGCTATCTAAAAGCAAGGCGTTAGCAAAATTCTAGTCCAGAATGGTTGTTCTGGCTTGCATTTGGTGGGCCAGAAAGAAATAAGAAAGAAAGAAAGAAGAAAATAAAATACAGCATGAGAAATGTAAGTTCTAATGCTTGAGTTAAAAAAAATTCAAAGTATCTCATGACAAAAACAATATAAAGAAAATAATTTGTATGGGAGTTTGCTTATAGGAGTTGTAGGAAGACAGGTGATTTATGAAGTGGCAATTGTTCTGAATTTCCAATTGGAATCATACAAGAAAAGTCACTAACCTGCTAATATCCTTTGTTAATACCTAGCAAACCCACTACAAGTCATATACTACCAAGGAAATCAAAGAAGCAACAAAATTTTAATATATACTAAAATATTTATAACAGCATCCTTTGAAGTAGCAAATTACTGGCAATAAAATGAGTGTTCAATGATTGTAGAAGGCTAGAAAAAATTGATTTGAATATAATCAAATAATCACTGGGAGGTAAGGAAAAAAATTGAAAAATTCAAAGAACCCATAGGAAGATTTCTGTGAACTAATGGAGTAAAACATAAGCAGAACCAAGTGAAAAAATATACACAGCTCAAACAATAAAAACAAAAAGATTACTCAAAAAATTTATTCTGAACACTGAAAAACCAAAAATAAAGGTTCCAGATAAGCCTTATGGCTTTTCCTCCCTCACACTAAAAGATGTGTTTCCTCCCTCACACTAGAGAAATATGGATTGCTATAATTTAATATTATATATTGTTAGACATGGTTTCAGCATCAAATATCTTAACTTGATTACTTTTCTTCTTTGACACAATAAGGGTTTCAAATGACCATGATGTAAAGATAAAAGGTATCACTAAAATGCCTTTAATTTAAAAAACAAAACACTCCCTTGTAAGTTCACCATGAGTAAGCAGTTTGCCAAGAGTTCATACAATCTCATAACTGCTTTAATAGAAGTAAATGTCCAATGCAAACAGACACAAAATAGAACACATTTGCCAAGATTTTTAAAATGTTCTATTTTCAACACTGACAATAATGGGATTCCCATATTTAAACTCTACCTGAGTACAAAATGTACTCTATGAAGATGGCAAAATAGCACTTAAGAAGATGAAGTTGGGAAGAGATAAATGAAAGAAATCTGTGTGCTTTGGGCTGACACACTTTTAAAGGCATTCAGAGATCACTTTTCAAGATCTTTCAGAAAAAAAAATTCTAATAGAATGGAAATGCTTTGGAAAAAGACATCAGCAATTATTTAAAGATATACCCATTTTCCCACAAAATGTTTGAGCTAATAGATACCTTAGAAATCATCTAGTATGTCATTCTCATTTCATAGATAATTAAGCTACAGCCCAGAAAGATAACATGATTTATCTAAGATTCCACAAGAAAGTTAGTGAGCTTGCATTCAAAGCCTAGTCTTTTGATTCCAAGACCAATTATTTTTCCACTAATAAAAAACATATTCAGGACAATGGTTTGGAATGATAAATGTTTTGGCCATATAAACTCTTCTTATAGATACTATAATTCTCACTTCATTAGTAGCCACATCTAACAAAGACTCAGAAAACAAAATTCTTGCCACCAAAGTCTTTATGTTATTAAATGTTTCACAATCAGAAATAGATATAATATGAATGAAAATGGAATTAAAGAGGATATATTGGTGCCTGTTTTACCACTGTACAGTCTAAATGCCCCTGGGCCCTTCCATCTGACTTGTCACTGAAACTACCTATATATGTTTTTTTCAACCATTAAAATGTGAGCTCCTTGAGAACAAAGACTAATTTTTATTTTCATTGTTGAATGCTTAGCATAGTGTTTTGCATGTAATTAACACCGAACAAATCTTTTGTCATTCATTCACTCAGTTTACAGATGATCTATACTCTGAATTATGGGGCCATACCAAAAAAATCGAAATTTGGGAAACATGGTCTATGATATCACTGATGAAAATGTAAGATTGTAACAGACAGGCTTCCAGTGCATAATTAAAGTTATTCTTATCTTTGCATTTATTATTTCAATTTAATAAATAGTTAAGTTCCTAGTATGTACTAAGTGCTGAAGATACAAATAAGAAAAATAAAGTTCTTGCCCTCAAGAAGCTTGCAATCTAGTGGGAGCCGATGACACACAAAAGCAGAAAAAGAAGAGAGTGGACAATGGAAATTAGGGTATACCCAAGTGCCAGAATATGGTCAAATAAAACAGAGCCACTTAGTAAATGGAGAGTGCTATAAAGACAATCCCTATGCATACACCAGAAATTATTCAGTTTATTATAAAAATTATTATTATGTTTTTAAAGAGACATAATAATGGAGATAACTTTGCTCAGTGTTCCACATGACATGTAATTCAGGAAGTTCCTACATCAGTGAAATTATGGCTCCATTGAATGATTCCATTTAGAGAAATGGAGATGGTAGTCTTACTGTCATCCACCAGAATAAGATCACATAATTTTTTTTATTTCTCCAGCATTTTAACTTCTCAAGTAATATTTAACATTCTGGATGGGTTATATAAGAAGACAAATAGATAAGTGAGAATATCTAAAGTATGAAGTGTATGATGCTATGAGGATTTCAAACTTTTAGCATGCAAGGTTTAATTGAAACAATAGGCTATTTAGCTTGATATAAAAAACATAGGAAGAACATGAGAATAGCCTTCAAATATTCATAGAACTGATTTTTGGAAGAAGAATTGGCCCCAGAAAACAGAACTAGGAGCAATGGGTAGAAATCATTGTAAGTCATAGTTCCATTCAACTTTTAGGAAAAGCTTTTCAAAAACAAGAAAAAAACTGCCTAATAAAAGGAGCGGTCCAAAAATGCAGTAGGATGTTTAAGGGAGAAGCAAGTTGTCTCTCATTGGAGATCTTCAAGATGAGATAAAATCATCTAAACTTGATACCAAGAGGTTTAAGTGTTATTCACTATATATCCAACACCAGTTTAAAGCATCCATGAGGCTTCCAGCTACTAAATGTTCTAAATACATATATGAACAAGAATGCCATTTGTAATTTTAAAAATCCTTATTTCTTAAAAGGATCCAATTTTATTGGAATGCAAAAATCCTCTTTCTAAAGAATACTTTGAAAAAAAATCACCTCTGTACAGAAATTTCTAATTTCAATTTGAGGCTATAATTCTGAGAAAAGCAGGGAAAAAATAGAAATAGGGGATTAGTTTAGGATAAAAAATAAAATCACAGTGATGAAAAATGATAATACTGCTAATTTGCATTTCTATAGTGCTTTGTAATACCCTGTGAAATAGGTATGAATACAGTTGTTCTTCTTTCCCTATGTTTAAGAGTTGTAAATGTCACTCATTCAGGCAAAGGCAACAGGAAGTTGACAGCTCAAGTTCCTTGGGAGTTCTGAAAGATAATGATTGTCTCAAACTGTGTTTAAATATAGTGTCGGCTCTGAGTTTAAACAATTAAGGAGTCATTTGGGCCTCTTTTGATATTTTAGCAGTAAGTTTCATTTGAAGTTTAAAAGCCTCTCTGATTCTGCCATGGTTTCATAGAATTATAGTATGACAGAACTAGAAAAAAACAAAAAGATCATCTCTTCCAGTTCTACATTTTACAGATGAAGAAACTGAGGTAAGGAAGTAAAATTAGACAGCCATATATCCTATTAATAGCAAAACCAGGATTAATACCTGATTGTCCTAAATGCTATTCCAAGATTATTGCCATTAAACACACATTTTCTCTTAATGTGTTTTATTTTAGTATTCAAAATAAAGAGAATCTAATGTAAATTTCCTTTTTTTCCCCTAATGTAAACTTCTTGATTTTAAATAAAAAGCGGGAAGAATATTATTGGGAAAATTTTTCAAGACCATAGTTACCCAGAGTTACAGTAAATATGACTCCGCTTTCATGGAAGCCTGGGACAGTTTTCCTGATCTGCCATGGATTTATGCTTAAGAAGAAATAGTTCCTGATTGCATGAGAGAATACTGGGCAAGATGCTTTGGAAAGGACTATATTAAGTTTGTTAAACCCATATTTCAAGAGAAAGAACCTTTAGAGAGAAATGTCCAAAAGGGACATAATTTACATATGTGATTCTGACTCTTCAGTCCAACACTCAAAAGTCTCCATCTGACTTTTCTGTCAACCTATCTGAAGGTTTTCTCATGAAGTTCATGTCCAAAAATATGAATTGTGTACCTCTCTATGCACAAATCATTCAGACTCAGCATCTTCCTAGCCAACCATTAATGATATTTTTTTTAAATAGATACTAAGCACATCCACAGGGATGTCTTTTAGGAATGCCATCCAATGTTTGGACAGAAGCAGAATCATAAGTAACTGACCACAGTATTACTTTAAGGGATTCTGGTTAACCTCCATTTTCTCATTGCAACATTGATGTCTAAAATTTTCCTTTTAAATTTTTACCCCTGGATCCAAATTGAGTTTGTCGGTGAAACACTGCTTTTCCTCTTATACTTGAGAATCAGCATGACATATTGCTAAAACACTGGATTTTAAAGTTCAAATCCATTGATAGAAGTTCAAATGTTAGAATGGTGAAAGAAAAAGCATTACCCCTAGTATCCAAATTGAATTAGCTGGCTCTGGCAATGACCACCTATTTAATCATGGATAAGTCATTTTAGTTCTCTGAGATTCTGTTTCCTCACATGTGAAAATGAAAGGCTAAAATGGATAATATTTGAAGAATCTTCCAGCTCGAAATCTAAGATCTATAAATGCATGAGTTTATCAGAGCCTTTTCTGAAAGCAATATACATATATGTATATGCATATACATATATTTGGAAGCAGCAAATGAGAGAAAAGGAAACATTAGAACCTTAGAATAGAAGGGAGGAACTCACTGAGGGGGAAAAGAACTCAAGAGAGTTTGGCATAGGTCCATTTGCTATAAATGTGACTGTTTTGGTCCTATCTGGGAAAGAATACAACATTTTTTCAATCATACCGTCTTCTTTTTTTTGCTTCTCTGATCTGCTCTCTATCACTAGGCTACTTTGCTATTTGTTACCCCCATCAGCTTATATGATTTTAAATCTTGTCTCCATGTGGATAATTCAAGAATCTAAATATCCACCTCTAGTATCTCTTCCAAATTCCAGATACACATCACCAATTGTCTGTTGGATAATTTCCACTGAATGTCCCATAAGTGTGAACATCTTGATGTGCTTTCCAGATTCCAAAATATATCAGTTAAGTCTGAAACTAGAAATGATTGATATTACAATTGATTTGAAGGAGAAAGCTATAGTTGAGCAGCCAGACAGTTTAGAAGTAGATTACTCAAGGCATTCAGTATATCAACTGGGTATCATGCACAGTAAAAATCAACTCAGCTTAGCAATGAAAGAATCTATTCAATATAGAAGCAATTTTAATCAAGAAATTTTTATCTATAGTTCCTGAAAAAAAAAACGCAGAGGATAATAAAGTTTACAGATCCAGAGTAGGTAACTATCCTGAGCATCTGTTTTCCTCTTCCACTTGCCCACTGGACAAGTCTGTCTGTATGCCAGATACCTCCAGAGATAATGAAAGAATGTTTTAATTGAAGAGTGTGACCATATTTATTTGTGGATTTTTTTGGTATTTTATTATTCACATGTTTATGTGAACATATGAATATTTGATATTATTATTTTTAATTCATTGTTAAGTAAATAATTTATTATTGTGAATTGCTAGTTTTTTAAGTAGAAATCCATTGGTAGAAGTTCAAATGTTACAATGATGAAAGAAAAAGCATTAGCATTAGTAGTATCCACACTGAATTAATTGTAATTGTGTGGGAGCCATCCTTCTCTGGAAATCTATAATTGCTCTGGAAACCTACACTTGCTATCATTGGAATAGATTGGAGGGAGAGAGCCAGACCAGATAGTGAGTAGAAGCTAACATGCCCTATATGACAAGTGGGAGGTGTTACCATTTAGGTTTCCACTCAATACACATATCCAAAGCAGAGCTAATTATTTCCATAGTATGTCTTACTCTCAACATCTTATCTTTACTCACACAACAACCACCAGCATTGGCAGCATGCTATAATGAAAAGAGCATTGACTCTGTAGTCCTAATACTTAGGTCCAAATCCCTCCTTTGTTACTTTTCATCCTGTAAATTATATAACTTTCTTTTCTACCCTCTGTAGACCAACAATTCCACCTTACATTCTGTTGCTTGTATTTGACACTCTGTCATCTGTATCAATGCCTTTGCATGAAATGCACTTCTTTAATTCTGTCCCTTAGAATACTCTTGTTATGGGGCAGCTAGGTGGTGCAGTGCATAGCGCACCAGCCCTGAAGTCAGGAAGACCTGAGTTCAAATCCGGTCTCAGACATTTAACATTCCCTAGCTGTGTGACCCTGGGCAAGTCACTTAACCTCAATTGCCTCAGCAAAAAGCAAGCAAACAAACAAAAATACCATTGTTTCCTTTAAAACTAAGTTCAAATATTACCTTCTGCATAAAGCTTTTCCTGATGTCCCCAACTGCTCAAAAAATTACACTGTATTTGTTTAGTATATATTTTCTATATATTAACTATATACGTCATTTTCCTGGATAGAATGAAAGCTTCTTGAGGGCAGGAATTATTTTGGTTTTGTGTCCTTAGCACCTAATACCATACCTGGTGCATATGTACTCAAAAATATTTTTAATTGGTTGATTAATAAGAAAACTAGAGTGCCCAATAAGTGATTCATTTATGTTCTGAATTAGAACTTGGAAAAAAAGATTCAGTTATTCTGTATAAAATAAATAAATCTGTCTTCTGCTTTCTATATATAGACATACAAGGCCTCAAATGGAATTTTCTTAATATCAAACATTTTAAACTCACAGAGTACTTAATTTTCAAACCTCATAAAAACTTCACATCCTGGGAAGTTGGTCTATATTGTTTCCTTCTCTGAGAAATGAGGATAATAGTAACACCTCAAAGAACTGACATGAAAATCAAATATAAAGCACTTTGCAAACCTTAAGCTGGCACTATAAAAATTTCATCTAATATTTTATTTTGAGAGATGGTATGCATCAGTGCATAGTATACTGTACTCAGTAGCACAAGGAGATCTGATCTCAATCCACTTCAATCATTTATTAATCATGTGGTCCTGGGCAAGTCAATTAACCTGTCTCTAAGCCTTAATTTCCCTATTCACTACATAGGGGAAATAATGATAATGCCTCCTTTATACAGAATTAAATAATATCTATAAAGCACTTTTCATACATGAAAGCCACTTGAATGTGAACTATTATTATTATCATTGTTAGATGCTTAATAAATGTTAAATTGAATTAATAAAAATGAATAAATCAATAATAAAATAAAAAATAACCATCCTTTAACCTAAATAAAATGACTTGGTAGCATGAAGGGAAAAAAAAGATTTCTCACTTGTTAAGCATCAAAATGTAAAAAGTCACTTGTCTCTGCCAATGAACAATTCATCCAGTATGGCAGCAATAAATGGAAGCCTTCAGTTTCCCCTATCTGAATTACAGAAAGGTAATACTGAAGACATAATTCATTTTAGGGAACACATTTATCAGAGTGAAGGCGTATGCATCATTTGATGGCATATATGAATTATATATCAGTATACACCAAGAATATCTTTTGCCAAGCTTAGAATTAGATGCTCTACAGCCAAAATAGTGAAAGTTTTATGTTTTATCTATGGTATACACAATATGAAAAATGTAAACATCTATTAGCCAAAACACAGAATTGAAAGAAACCTAAGAGGTTATCTAATATAACCTGTTTCTGTACATAAATCCTTTCCCCAATGTCCCCAGAGAGTTTTCATCTAGTCTTTGCTACAGACTTTTAATGAGGGAGACCCACTGTCTTCCATCTCTTTCCAATTTAGGGTAACCCTAAGTGCTATTTGTTATACAGATTTTTTTTCCGTATATCAGATCTGACTCTTCCTTTATACTCCATCCATTTTTCCTAGTTCTATTTTTTTTGGAGTCTCTTCCACATTATAACTCAAGTATTAATGGAAGCTTTCCTCCTTGCCACATACTTGCCATATCTTCTTCAAGTGAAACACTCCCAGTAACACCACTTTTTGCATGGCTGGGTTTTCTTCATTCCTTAAGATCTTGGTAATCTCTCCATAAAAGCAGTCTATTTTGACAATATTCTTCCTGAAGTATGCCTAGAGGGGAATGGGATATTTGGGATGTGCTCCGGAAAAGCAAGAGAACAATAAGACTGTCTTATTATTCTGTATATCATGTTTAATATCATGTTGACTAAGAATATATTAGTTTGATGGAGTTTTTTGTTAACCATAAATCTTCATCAAAGTTCAGTTCACTAAAATCTTCATATCTTCTTTATACAAAATGGTGTCTAGCTACACTTTCTCTATCTTGGTCTTTCACAAGGAACTCAAGTATGAATCATGGTGAATCACTCATTTAAGTGATAAGTTAAAAAAGAGTTGCTTTTTTGCATTAGTCAGTGAAGAGTTTCCATAGTGAGAGCAACCAATTCCAATGAAATCACAGGATCATACCAAAACTTAAATGGAACAAAACTTTAACAAGGCTTTACATTTATTCCTATTAAATTTCATCTTTGGTTCTGCCCCAACACTGTCAATATCTTTTCTGACCTCTAATTGTTTTGTTCAATAGATTAGCTATTATTTCCAGCTTTGTGTCTTCTATAAATACCATAAGAATTTATTCAGTTGAGTCTGAAATAGAAAATACAGTTATTCCTCATGCATGTGAAATTTGAGAGGTGAGAGCCAAGATGGCGGAGTGAAAAGGTGACTCTCTGCCTCTCCTCCGAACTTCTCTCAAATCAACAATAAAATAAGCCTCTGAACTGATCTTCAAGTCAACGAATTCAGAAATATTTGGACACTTTTCTGAAGAACTTCATATCAGGTTTGTCTAACTCGGACAGAGAGATAAATAGAGGACTCCTGTGTAGGCCGGAAGTGAGGGTGGGACTCAGCTCAGCTCCTCATGGCAGAAATTCCAAACTCCAAACTCCAAATTCCAAACACCTGGAGTTTATCTGAGGCACTCGGGACACTCTGCCCTGATTGGGGGCAGGTGTTCTGGCAGACTTGCCTTGTTTAAGGAGTAATTCAGACTTAGTCCTAGCCCCCACCGGCCCAGCACCTTAAGTTAATTCACCGAAGTGCCCCAGGGCATAGAACTTTAGCCGCCTTTCAGGCACCGTTTTTTTTTCCCTACCTTAAAGAGATATCCATGCTGTCTAAAAAAAAATGAAGAAGCAAATGAGAGCTCTCACCATAGACAGCTTTTATCAAGACAAAGAAGCCATGACCCCAGATCCTGAGGTTCTTTTAGACAAAATACCAGAAGAAGGTATTAAAAACCATCACTGGTCACTTTTTCAAAAGGCCTTTCTGGAAGATTGCATAAAGAACCTCAAAAGAGAGCTGGAGGATAAATGGGAAAATAAACTGAAATCAGTGAAAGAAGGATATGATGCCCTGCAAAAGAGATATGAAAAAGACACCAATTTATTGAAAAATAAAATTAGTGAAGTGGAAAAAGAGTACGATGAACAAAAAAATTCAATTGGCCAGTTACAAAAGGAGCTTAAAAAGGTAACTGAAGAAAACAACACTTTAAAAATAAGAATTGAACAAATGCAAGTGAATGACTCAATAAGACTTCAAGAATCAGTCAAACAAAAACAAAAAAATGAAAAATTAGAAGAAAATATGAAATATCTCCTAGGAAAAACAACTGACTTGGAAAATAGATCTAGGAGAGACAATCTAAGGATTATTGGACTTCCTGAAAGCTATGATGAAAAAAAGAATCTAAACACTATATTCCAGGAAATCCTAAAAGAAAACTGCCCTGAGATTGTAGAATCAAAAGGCAAAATCACCATTGAAAGAATTCACCAATCACCTCCTGAAAGAGACCCCAAAATTAAAACCCCAAGGAATATCTTGGCTAAATTTCAGGACTATAGCACCAAGGAACAGATTCTGCTAGCAGCTAGAAAGAAACAATTCAAATACCTAGAATCAATAATTAGAAATTTGAGAGGTGAGTTTTCCCATATCTTTAATTAGAAAAAGCAAATAAAACTATGCCCTGCATAAGGAAATATATGTATATGCATATGTATATATACATGAGTATTTTTATGAATATATGCTTATATATATATAGCATATACACATATACACATGTATGTATATTTTAAAAGAACAAAATTATTATAATTGTAATTGTTTTATAAAGCTTGCATTTTAATCTTATGAACCAGATGTTTTTATATTAATATCTAACAAAAGGAGTACCCATGAGCAGCACTCCAAGGAAAAACAGAAAGAGTTCATCAAAAATAATTCGTGGTGGAGCTCAAAAAGGAACTTAAAAATTATATAAGTGATGTAGAAGAAAAATTGGGAAAAGGAATGAGATGAGGTAAGAGATTTGTGAAAAAGAGTTAATAGCTTGGAAAAAAGAAAACAACTGCTTAAAAAGTAGAATTAGCCAAATGGAAAAGGAGATACAAAAATCCACTTTAAAAAAAAGTTCCTTAAAAAGTACAACTGGTCAAATAGAATAGAAAGCACAAAAACTAACTGAGGAAAACAACTCCTAGAAAGTTAGAATTAGGCAAGTGGAAGCTAATTACTCTACAAGACCTCAAGAAGCAACAAAACAATTTCAAGAGAATAGAAAAATAAAAGAAAATGTAAAATGCCTCATGGGAAAAACAACTGATCTGTAAAATAGATCCAGGATAGACAATGTCGGAATTGCTGGACTACCTGAAAGTCATAATGAAAAGGAGGACCTGAATAGCATCTTTCAAGAAATTAACAAAGAAAACTGCCCTGATAATACAGAACTAGAGAGCAAAATAGGCACTGAAAGAATGCACTAATTATATCAAGAAAAAGATCCCAAAATAAAAACTCCAAAGAACATTATAAATGAATTTATAAACTATCAGGTCAAGGAAAAAAATTCTGTAAGTGTCCAGAAAGTAAAAATTCAAATACCAGGGAGACACAATCAGAATTACACAGGAGTTAATAGCTGCAACATTAAAAGATCATAGGTCATAGAGCATGATATTCTGAAAGGCAAAGGAGCTAGGACTACAACCAAGAATCACTCACCTATAAAATTAAGCATGATACTTCAAAGTTAAAAAAAGGTTATTCAATGAAATAGAAGGATTTCAAGCTTTTAAAAGAAGAAAACCAGAATTAAACCAAAAATTTGATATTCAATATCATGACCCAAGAGAAACATACAAATGGGAAAAGGGAAAAGAAAACAAGGGATTGAGTAGAACCGAAGTGTTTACATCACTATATGGAAAGATAATATGTGTAATTCTTAAAAATTGTATCATTAATAATGAATTTGAAGGAATGAGCTAAGAAATAATTAAGGAATAAGAAGAGAGGAATACATCGGGTACAAAAAGAAGGAAGATGTAGAATGGGATAAATTATTTCATGTGAAGAAGTACAAAAGATCTATTACAGTCAAGAGGAAAATGGGAGGGTGGATAATGGGTATAACTTTAACCTCACTCTCATCAATATGGAATTAAAAAGGAAATAATATCTACAATCAGTTGACTATAGAAATCCATCTTAACAAGCAGGAAAGTAGGAGGCAAGGAGATTAAGTAAAGATGGAAGGGGGCAAACTCAGCAAATACAATTCGCCTTCCCTATTGTGTCTGAGTCAAAACAACATTGCAAAAACAACATTGGTGAGAAGGGAAAGGATGAAAGGAGAGAGGATAAACAGGAGGAAAAGTAGAATGGAAGGAAATGTACAATTAGTAAGTAATCCTAATGTTGAATATGAGAAAGATGAACTTTCCCATAAAATGGAAAGAGAAAGCAGAATGGATCAAAAATCATAATCCTACAATGTGCTATTCGCAAGAAACACTTAAAGCAGAGAGACAACAGAGTAAAGGTAAGGGGCTGAAGCAAAATCTATTATTCTAATCTAATCTAATCTAATATATTATTCCTTCAGATGAAGGGGAAAAAAGAGGGGTAGAAATCCTGATCTCAGATGAAGTAAAGGTAAAAATAGGTCTAATTAAATGAAATAAAGAAAGAAAGTACATATTTGCTAAAAGATACCATAAACAATGAAGCAATATTGATACTAAACATATATGTATCAAGTAGTGTAGTATCTAGATTTTTAGAGGAAAAGTTAAAGAAATTATAGGAAGAAATAGAAAGCAAAAAAATATACTAGTGAGGGATCTAAACTGTTCCCTCTCAGGATTCAATAAATTCAACCAAAAAATAAACAAGAAAGAAAATAAGGAGGAAAAGAGAATATCAGAAAAGTTAGATATGATCCATCTTTGGAGAAAATTGATGGAAACAGAAAGTAATATAACTTTTTTCTCAGTAGTATATAGTACCTACATAATAAATTGATTAGGCCATAAAAATCTCAAAATCAAATGTAGAATGGTAGAAATGTTAAATGTTTTCTTTTTGGAGCATACTGCAATAAAAATTACCTTCATCAAAAGATAGTGGAAAAATAGATTTAAAATCATTTTGAAACTAAGTAATCTGATCCTAAAGAATAAGTGGATAAACAAATTATTACAAAATTATTACTATCAATACTACTTAAACTATTTGGGAAATTAGCCAAAGAAAGAGTCCCACCTAAATACCTAAACCAGGAAGAACCAAAACAGAGAAAGTTATATGCAAATCTCCTAATTAATACTGATGCAAACATTTTAAACAACATACCAACAAAGTAATTACAACAGTATATCACAAAGATTATACACCATGACCAGGTGGGATTTATACTAGGAAAGCAAGATTGATTCAACATTAGGAAAACTATCAACATAATTGACCATATTAATTACAAAGCCAACAAAAATTATATGATTGTCCCAATAGACGTTGAAAAAGCTTTTTACAAAATGCAGCCTCTATTCTTAAGAAAACAAACAATACTAGAGTATGCAAATAAAGGTAGCATTTCTTTAAATGACAAGCAGTATCTATCTAAAACCATCAACAAGCATTATCTATAATGAAAATATCTTTCCAATAAAATCAGGGGTGAAATGAGGTTGCTCATTATCACCATTATTATTCAATATAGTACCATATAGCTTAGCTATTAAAATAAGAAAACATAAATAAATCAAAGTAATTAGAATAAACAATGAGGAAACAAAACCATCACTCTTTGCAGAAGATGTGATGGTATACTCAGAGAACTCTAGAGAATCAACTAAAAAACTGCTTTAAGTAATTAATAACTTTAGCTTGAAGGATATAAGTTGAGGGATATAAAATAAATGTGCATAAATCATCAGTATTTCTAGATATTAACAATCATGCCCAGCAGCAAGAGATAGAAATTTTTTTAAATCTTTAAACAATATAAAATACTTGGGAGTCAACCTTCTAAGACAAACCAGGAACACAATTATGAAAGACTTTTCATACAAATAAAGTCAGATCTTATTGTCTGTCATTTTCAAAAATGACCAAAATGACATCACTATGTTAAAAATTGAGTTACAGTGTACCTGACCATGGCTGATCAGACCAATATGAGCTCAGAATGCTCTGCCACAGGTTGGCATAAATAGTCTATATGAATATTTGGGGTAGCTTCTCTAATTTTACATATTGTACATTTCCTTTGACTAATTCAATTCTGTTTTGCACATAGAGCACAGCACCTTCTCTGATGAGGGCCCGCCATTCTGGGGGGTCCTATGTCAGTGTCTTCCATGTCATATAATCAATTTCAAAGTTCATAAGAGATATCTTGAGAGTGTCCTTTTATTGCTTTTTCTGACCACCTTGTGAGCACTTGACCGGTGTGAGTTCTCCACAAAATACTTTTTTTTTTTTTTTTTTTTGGCAAGCATACATTTGGCATTCAAACAACGTGACCAACCCATCAGAGTTGTGCTCTCTGCAATAGGCTTTGAATACTTGGCAGTTTAGTTCAAGAAAGGACTTCAGTGTTTACTATCTTGTCCTGCCAGGTGATCTTCAGAATCTGACGACAAATCAAATGGAATCAATTTGTTTTCCTGGCATGGCATTGGTATACCATCTAGCTTTCACAGATTTACGACAATGTTTGATATTTTCAGGCCTCCCAGTAAGGGATTCACCTGTCCACCCTGGGAGCAGAGGGAGGACCAGCATCCCAGAGACTGAGCCTACAGCTGTCCATCTACCTGCAGGAGGGACTGGAAAGTCAAGGGAATGGGGAATGATCGGCCTCCAAGAAATGTCTTGACTTTCCCCCAGAGCTGTGGCTCTAATATGGGGTTTAAATATTTTATTTTATTTGGTATTCACAACACTATGGGAGCTAGGTACTGTTATCATCCCTGTTTTACAGATGAGGAAACTGAGTCTGAGAGAGTTAAATAATTTGCCCAGATTCATCAGCTAGTACTCATCTAAGGCCAGATTTGAACTTATATCTTCCTAACTCCAGGTCTAGCATTCTATCCACTATATCACTAACTATCCACACATACAATAGATTTATATTATTTTTCAGAATAATGTCATTAAAAAGATAAAAATCTTCCAAAAAATGTTACCAGATTCATGGTTACTCTTTGTCGTTGTGAATTTTCTTAATCAATGTACTAAAAATGTAACTACTATCACTGGAATTTCTTGACATTAAAAAAAAAAACACTCAAAGTAGGGGAGAGGGGAAACTGGAACCAATGGTACCAAGTTCATTCAGTCTCTCACTTGATACGGACAATTCTCCCAGACTATGTCTTAACTGATATGAGGGTTTTAAATTTTGCTTTGGGTCAATGAAACTACTTTTTCAAAGTTATTCTAGATGTGTGCTTTTTCTTATCGATTCCACACCATGCACAGAAGTAGAGTTCAGAAAGCAGTACAATGGGTCTGCGTTTTTAGACCTCACTTCCTGTTTGTGGCACTTAATGTTTCATTCATGTGGCTCTTACATAATTCTGCTTTTCCACTTTCTTATCGATTTTTCTGCAGACAGCTTCAAGGTTTGATCACAAGGTTGAGAGAAAGCAAAATGGAATGGAAGTTTAAGGAGAGAGATTCAAACTTATTTCTCTTTCTGGTCTTGGCACAAAAGAATAGCATTAGTTTTTTCAAAGATTGGCTTGTTAAATCATTTTAATGAACTTTTAAAAAATATATAATTATTTGGCAGGGGTCATAGTTTCTCTTATTGGATTTCCTCCCTCTTGGTGTTCTGAACCCCAAAATTTTGAGAAGTCTAAAATGGTGGAATCAATTCAAATAAAGGCAGATCCCTATCAGAAGCTTAATGACTTAGAAAGAAATTAATATTGTCTATATTGCATTATATATTTGTTAATTTTGTAAAATATTTACCCATTGCATTTTAATATGGATCAGGTCAAGTTTAATACTTGAGAACTGTTATATTATTATTGATTATACAATAATTTTTTAAATGAAAAGTATATAACTGTGCAATTATAATGACTGAACTTGCTTAATGAAGAGCTATAAGAATCTATCTCCCTCCCTTATTTGCAGAGGTGATAGACTATGCATATCAAACATTACAAATTATGTCAGGTTTGGCTTATAGGTTGGTTTGCTTTGTTTTTCTTCTTTCTCTTTCTTTTTAATCCTTTGTGATTAAAAAAATAGTTCTCAGAGTATGGGAAAGGAGACTATATCAGTAAATTAAAGTGTTTAAAAATAAATTAATAACAAAATTTTAGGTGATGACAACTCATTTACAAAGCACTTTATGATTAGTAAACTTTTTACATGTTATTTCCTTTAAACCTCGCAACTCTAAGAATAAATTAACATCATTCATTCACCTGCAATTTTCCCCATTTTAGAGATGAGAAAACTAAGGTTCTGAAAGTTTAAGTGACTTATACAAATGGCAGAGTTGATTCTAGAACCCAGATCTTTTCATTCATTCCAATTCTCTTCTCACTATATCTTATTGATTCCCTCTTGAGAACAGGAACACATCTTAAACTTATTTCTCTAATATATCTCCATAGGATCTTGCTTAGTATCTGCCAGTAAATAATTGAAAGGCAATGTAGTACATGTGGTGCTAGACTAAGCATCAAAAAAACCTGGGTTCAAATACTATTTTTACTCAGGCTGAATAATCATAGGTAAGTCTGTACATTTTTTAAAATTCATTTCTTCTCTAGGAAGTTATGTATCCAGAATTACCTATTTCAAAAGGTTATTTATTGTAAGACACAAATAAAATAATGTATGCAAAGTGTTTCACAAACTTTAAAGATCTGTGGACTGGTAACAAATAAAAAGTGACAGAACATTATCCACAACTTAGAGAGATCTCCTCCCAGAAAGCATAGTAGGAATTGTCAATTTCACATGATTCTTTGAAAATTGTCATCAGTTAATATTGGTATAATTTCAAGTTGCTGTCCCAGAATCCTCAGAAACATTTAGCACTGTGATGAAATGCCCCATCTCTAAATATTAGTGAAAAATTTATAAGATTATTATCATATTTTAAAAGTGTGGGTCTTCCCCACCACCCACAGCTAGTTTATACAGTCACAAAATGAATAGGTTAGTAGCTTCTCTACCTTCTTCCTAAGACTCATGTCCAGACATTCCACTCCCTTTTGCTTTTGTCCCTCTACCTAGAATACATTTCTCCAAATCTTCACTCACTTCAGTTTCACTTCCTTCATTTCAGTTCAAGTGCTATCTTGCCACTATCCCCAACTATTAGTACCTTTCTCATCAAATCCCTTTTCTTTAACCCAAGTTTACATATATTTTGTATCTGTGTATATACATATCTTCTTCAGCTAGACTGTAAAATAGAAACTTTTCATCTTTGTCTTTCTACCTCCATACATAGCTGAGCAAGTAACTTATTCTCTCTTGGCCAAAGCTATCTCAATGTAAAATAAGTATAAGAGCACCTACTTCATAGTGTTGTAATAAGCACAGTGCCTGGTCATAGTAGGCATTAGTAATTATTTATTTATTTTTCTTCCCTTCCCCAATATAATGCACTGACAAGCAACTGTTTGAGGAATACAAAGAAGTTAAGAAAAAAAAAATGTGAACTGATTCAAAATTTTAAAAAGAAAAGTCAAAATGATGATATCCATAACAATTACAGTCACATGGAGGGTCCGGGAGTGAATGAAAACAAAGGGAGAAAGAATCCTGATTGAGATTTAGAAAAAGTCACTGAAAAAAGAGAAAACACATTTTAGTCATTGAAATTAAGTAAGTTAAATACTAAATAGGTTAAGTTGCTCTTATTCCAACTCAGTGTTACTTTTAAAAAAATATTATTTAAAATTAACTTGCAATAACAAAAAATTCTCCTATTAATACAGGCGTAGTCACTCCTATCAACAAGGTCATTATTCCATGAGGGTTTTTCTCTCTCTCTCACACTTTTTTTTATTTTAGTAGGTGACATTGCTGAAAGAATATAAAACTCAAATATGGGGAAATTTTTGTCCCCTCCCCAAACAGACAACCTCCCTTCTCCTCTTAGTAAATAAATGATTCTCTCTAAATTGGATTCAGGGTCCAAATCTATATGTGAATTTTACAATCCACAAGGCTGCAAAAGATCTGCTAACTTCACAGAGTACTTAATTTTATTGCATCCAGGAAACAAGAGAAAGTCTCTGTTGCCTAATTTAATGCATATAAATGTACAGAGCTATAGTTAAAAAAAAAAAATTCCAGTTACCTTGGGGAAGAATAACTTGTCTAATATCTGCCTCACATGACAGATAAAGTGAATTCAAATCCTAGTGGACATGCTCTACACATGTAGATGCCATGTTCTACCATGAACTGAACCTGGTTTTGAAAACACCCTTTGCTTTGAAGAATAAAATAAAATGTACATAGAGTATCATATCCCATGGACTAGAAATTTTGAGTATGAATCTTGTTAAAAAACAAACTTTGTTTGCATCTTAATAGTCTTGGTGGTATTGGGTTATATTATTTTTTTTTGTAATGTTCAATATCTTTCCATTGCATTTAGAGAAAAATATCAGAACCCCTTTGTGGCTAATTTGATACCTGTGAATTCCCTGTGGATATTATGGATAGATTTTATAGTTGAGGGAATTAAATACTTTACTTCATATTACAAAGGTACCAGGCTCAACATCTATAAAGGCTTCATTACCTGTGAGAGATGATTTACAACTCTTACATAGAGAACATTCACAGCTTTAAAACAAAACCCTTCATTCAGACAAGTTAATTTAGTAGGCTGAGAGATGAAGGTGAAGGACAATACCTTTAATAAAATGATGTAGTTGAAACAGTCAGTGCTAAAAGAACAATTAAGGCCAAGTTCTTAATATAAAAAGAATATTACTTTGCATTTATGGATGACAGCATTTACTCAAGGTGCTGGGAAGGCATAGACTTCTTTCATTATTGTTATAGTAATTATTTACTATCATCAACATAATCAAATGCTTTATTATTGTTCCTTTGTATTGGTGCATTAACCTTCCTCAAAGGATTTGGATTAAAAATTTCAAATCTAATCAATCTTCATGATGTCCTGTGAGATTTTTTTAAATAATTAGAAATTATTATCTTCATTTTACATGTTGAAAAAAAGTCATTGACAAGGCCTGATTTAGCCAACATTGTGAAAAATAAACTCCTGTGTTCTTCCAGGTAAATTGATAAACAAATTACAATTACTGTGTAAGTGAAAGCAATTGTTTGTTTTCCTATACCTTTTAGGTACATATGTAGGTTTTAAAAGGAGTCTTCTGTAGCCAAAATCATGACTAAAAACTAATAGTGCTAATTCCAGGTACTGTGGCAGGGCACTGTAAAGAGACATTTTTGGACATGAAGGCCTTTCAGCACCTCCAAAGTTATACAACATAAGTATGTTTATACAGAATAATTAACTACTCTAAGATGTGCCTATATAGAGACATCACTAGTTATTCACCAAATGATATACCCAAAGTTAGATATTTCTCCAATAGCTAAATTAAAATATAGCTCCACTCCTCTAATTTCTATTTTCATTCTCAAACTGCAAGACAACTATTCACTTATCATTTCTCATGTTTCTTTTAACTGGAAGAGAAATGAGAAAAATGTGACTTTTGTAACATATAATAGCATAGTGAAATGAAACCAAAGAGTATTTCAAGTACAGTCACTTCAAGGACTCATTTCATCAGGATGGGTATTCCCGCAACCAAAGATCGCAAATTATTTTACAACCTTATATATGTTCTTGCTGAGCTGCAGAAGCCAAAAAATTAATCTTCTGGCTATTAATCTGATGATGAGATTCCTTGAACTTAGCTAGGGTGATCCAAAGATAACACATATATCATCCAAAAATAACACATTATCAGCAAGGCCATACTCAAAGGGTCATTGAATCTAGAAGGTTCCCATCCTGCCTTGCTTCTCTTCCTGCTCCCAGACATCTTCTCAACAACCTCCACATCTGCCTCACCATCACTCCCCTAACCCTCCTCAGTCCCTCTCTGTGCCAAACTCTCCAATTCTGGAAGAAGAATCAAATAAATTCCACCATTATTGCTGGAAGGGTAATGAGTGTCAAACCACTTCCATGTTATCCCACTAACCATTCCTGACCAAAATGCCCCTATTTAGCCGCTACTCCCTTATGTTTTGTTTTCCGTGTTACATAATATATATATGTATATGCATATACATATATATTATGTATTTTAGATAGATAAGTTTCTTGGCACATAGAAAATACCCAATAATTTTTAAGTCATTTATGATTTTATTCATTCTGCTGCATTCTAGAAAGTAACACTGTCAAAGGTGGAGGTAGTTTTTTTTGTTTGTTTTTTGTGCCACAACTAATTTAGGGGTGGTTTGGAGGTACAGTTGGCTAGTTGGCTTTATTTATATATATATATATATATGCATATACATATATATAATATGTATATATATATATATATAAACATATATAAGTTCACAGGAAACTTAAGTGTGGCAAATGGTATGAACCCTTTGTGGAAATCAGTCATGCTGCTTTCTGAATATGGAAGCTCATAAGCCTGACCTCTAGGCCACATCTCTTGGCTCACATGTTCAAATCTATTCTGATTCCTGGCATTGACTGTGGATCCATCTGGACATCACCTTCTGCCTCCAACACCTCAGCTCAATGCTCTGAATCCCTGGCAACCATCTCTGACTTTGCATAACCAATCTGGTGCTTTTTGCTCCTCCCTCTGTAGGAAACTTCTGGCAGGAGTCAGAAAAACTTCAACCTGAGCCAAGAAAAACTCCCTATTCCAGCATATGGAAGGTTCTGGGTTGGTAGATCTCAGAGGAACAATAGAACATGCTCCTTGAGGACAAGATTTTTTTTTTGTCTCTGGATAGCAAAAACACTCATTGTGGAAGTTTTTTTAAGTTTATGTAGATGAAAGTCACATATATAAAGGGTTTATGGATTGTCATATGCATAGTTGAAGAAAATACCTGTTTAATAGATTTCCTAATATTCAGCACAGTGCATTTCACACAATAGATATTTTATAAATGTCTTTTTGAATTGAATAATATATTACCTCCCTATGAGCCCAGAATCATCAAGGAGAGAAATAAGTTGAAAAGCTTTGAATAAAAGTACTTGACAAAAGCTAAGGGGAGAACAGAGTTCAAGAATATCTAGGCACAGGGTTCAAGGAATCAACCTATCATCTCAAGGGCCAAGTGGCTACAAAACCATTATTACCTAAACTCAGAGATCATACCTGGAACTCAGCCAGAAGGGATTTCATTTCCTCAAGTAATGGGATCTAAGAGTCCTAGTCAGCATTCTATTGAAACATGTTCAAAATGGTAAATTATATTCAAGTTTTACTCTAAACTCTTTAAGCAAGTTGTGGACTTTTATCTGACCTGCTTATATGAAATCCATACTCCAAGATCCCTCGCATTATGGCAAAGTATACTTTGCACATGAAATGGTTGGTTATAAATGATTATAGCTAAAAGTAGCACATTTAGTAGTTTCGTAACATTAGCATAGGAACCCCTCCCTCCTGACTTATCCCTCATTTTTTGTACCTAATAGTACTTGAGACAGCTAATGCTGACATAAAGATAAGAGTGTTAAACTAAGCATTAAAAAGCTATGCATTTTAATCCTGCCTCAGACACTTACTAATTGTGTAGCTCTGGCAAGTTACTTAAATCTAATATCCTCAATTTCTTAATATGTAAGATACCACCTGCCTAATATGGTTTTTTAAGCATAAAATGAGATGTCATAGGTGAAGTGATTTATAAACCTTAAAGCATCATATTAAATGCTTGACATAATAATTATTATTATTTTTACTATTATTATTATTATTATAACATAATGAGTCTTTGATAGTCTAAGGAATATATTTCAGAAGAATGGTACTAGTAAAAATAGATTCTGAGTCCACTATTAAAAAAAACACACAAAACCTTAGATAGTGGCAGCAAAAGTGTTCTGCTGTGAGCATGAGGGTATTCTGTGTGAAGAAACTATTTGGTGATTTATATAACATATATATTCTAGCATCTGGCAAGAGTTTTCTTTGGATACAATTCGTTATTAATTATAATAATCTATTGACAATTAATTATCTTGTTATTACCTATAATATAGAAAATAATAAAGCACAGAGCCCAAAATGCTCTTTTTCCCTAAAGAGAACAATATGTTGAGTATAATAGATGTTAGTAGAAAAGGAAGGAAGGAAGGAAGGAAGGAAGGAAGGAAGGAAGGAAGGAAG
>JAJPUD010005824.1:45520-60742 GCA_023553655.1 Myrmecobius fasciatus
AGGAAGGAAGGAAGGAAGGAAGGAAGGAAGGAAGGAAGGAAGGAAGGGAGGGAGGGAGGGAGGGAGGGAGGGAGGGAGGAAGGAAGAAAAAGGGGTTATTGTGATATTTTTAAGACTTCAGAGAAGATAACAGTAAAAAGCGGAGGCAGAAAGAAGCATATACAAGCTAGAAAGTTTGGAAAACTACAGGATAAAATGTATATTAAAAATTCAAGCCCTACATTATTACAACTTGTGAAAATCCTCTCTGTTCCAATTGGGATATTCCCATTTTATTTGGAGTTTGTAGAGTTCATAATTTTAAAAAAAATGTTTTTTAAAAAAGAAAAGAGTTATGGAAGATAGCAATAAATCATAAGCCTGCAATAAGGAAACAGTCTTCTGTTATTAATAAAGTTGGAACTTCAAGTTTCAAAACTGTCCTATCCCTTTAAAAAAAAAGAGAGGAGGAGGAAAAATCTGTTAATAACTATGAAATCTTAGATAAAAATTAAAATGCAAAAAGCAGATACACTTTTGCTTCCATTCCTTATAGGAAGTTGAGGATTCTGTTATAAAGGAAACTAGATCAGAAACAGTAAGCAAAGGATAGGGAAGATGCATTCAGGACTTTCATTCAGTCATATTCTCAACATAGATACGTCATTTCACGGTCTTTGTGTGTTTGTACTGAGGCAGATATTTTTTTCCCCAAAGTCTATCAATTTTCAATTGAATGAGAGCATACTTTTGGATACTTGTTTAATTACCCCTGAGAACTTCTGGCTAAGAAGAAAAGTTAGCCATAACCTGCTATTTTCACTTATATAATATTCTTATGAACACCAGGGTTATTGGCATTATTGTTTTAATCAAAGTAATTCTGCTCACCAGAGTCACAATGAACTGTTGTGCCAATTCAGACAATCAATAAAGACTATGTCAAACAGTGTAAATGATACTAATGGTCACTTACATGATGACAAATACTTTCAAATACTCTGGTTATTAATTTCATTATATTTGTTCCATTCTCACTTAATGTGAGAATTTGGTCAAACTTTTTTTCAAACTTTGAGAAATGAACAGTGTCTTTGTGCTGGTGAAACTTTTTAAACCTATACAGATTCCTGGCCATTGTTATTGGTCAAATGAGTAAATAGTCCTTGCAAGATGACTTACCAGAATGCAAAAATAACAACCATATTGCTATTTTGTTCTTAAAAGAAGGAAAAAGAAAGTTAGATTGACCACAGTTAGGTCATGTTAACTTACACTCTGAGAAAAATACCATTTTCTATGTATAAAATGAATCTAGAAGATACAAAAGGAAAAAGAGATAAATTCCTGCCTTGAAAATGATTCTTATTCAAATTATTGTGGAATGAAAATATATTGTTTTTTGCTATATTTTTATAAATTCTTATTTGAAAATGACTATAATCTTGATGTTTGCTGTGATTTGTAGCAAAAAAAAATAAAATTAGTGAATAACTTAGTGAATGAATGCATAAAATAATAAAAACCTTAATCTTAGAGAGAAGAATCCAAAGTCATTCATTTATGATTCTTAAATGAATAATTGATTAAGTGCCTATTTGAGGAAAAATTCAGGGTCTTTTATTCATCCTCTGGAATATACCTCAGCTGAGTTTATCCAATCCTGGGATGCAACAGGGGATTCAGGACCAGACAACAATTCAGTCTGGTAGAAACAGTTTTAGAGTAAGTATGCAAGTACACTGGCCCAACTGGATCCTCAGCATCTGCCTGCAAGAGACCAGGGTCTGCAGAATATAACTAGAAAAGCCATCTTTTTCATCATGAGCTAAATAGGTCAAAAGTCCCAACTTAGAGAATCTGCTACTTCAGGAGATTGAGCAAAAAAAGAACATTGAGGAAGGGGAGGAAGCAAAAGAGCAAGCAGTTTCCAAAAGGACCGGAGAACAAAGAAATCCTGTTGAATAGAAGACAGCAAAAGAGTCTGAAACCATTCTCTTTTGCCCCTACTTTGTTCCTTCTCCCTAGGACTTTTGGGGAAAGAGATTTAAGTTTTCCCAGACATGGTGATTGGCTTGAAGGAAAGAGTAACCAGTGATAAATATATGGGAAACTTCTTAACCATTTTTGTGTCATGGACCCCTTTACCAATCTGTTGAACTCTATGGACTCCTCTGAATAATATTTTAATAGTATTTTATTTTTCCAAGTACATGCAAAGATAGTTTTCAACATTCACCTTTGAAAATCTTGGGTTCCAATTTTTTCTCCCTTCTTCTTCTAAACATATTTCCATATTCCTATAAGCAGAAGTTCCATTCCCAGACTCCTACAGTCTTTAAGTTTCCTGTATTATATTGAAAGTTAAAGCATCCAATTATGGAAGACTAAAAGAGACTCCCCTGGCCAGCCAATTCCTGAAACAGACCAAGAACCAGACCAAGAAAGAGAAAGTTAAGCAAGAGAAAGCTAAAGGGAATGTTCAGAAGTTTTGTTGCTAATGTAAAGGCCAGGATTAGCTATAAGAATCTTTTTTAAATGTGACGTTTTGCCTTTTTACTTGTTATGCCCCTTGGAATATATTCCTCTATATAGAACTCCATAATTTCTGTGATAAGAGAGCAGGAATGGGAGTGAAGGAAAACTATGATTTTTCTTCTGCAGGTTCAGAGAGGAACCCCAAAAGCTACAGAGAGCTGTGGTTGTTTAAAACTTGATGCAGTGTGCAAAAAAGCTTGTAGAATCTCTTTTTGTATTGGCAAGGAATTGGAAATAAAGTGGTTGCTCATCAGTTAGGGAATGATTGAATAAGTTATGGTATTTGAATGTAATGGAATATTATTTTTCTATAAGAAATGGTGAGCAGGATGATTTCAGAAAAGCCTGGAAAGATTTACATGAACTGTGTTAAGTGAACTGAGCAGAACCAGAACATTGTACATAATAACAGAAATATTATGTGATGATCAATTGTGATGGACTTGGCTCTTAGCAATGTGGTGATGCAAGATAATTACAGAAGATTGGATGGTAAATGCCAACTGCATTCAGATAAAGAACTAAGAAGACTTAATATGGATCAAAGCATAGTATTTTCACCTTTTTGTTGTTTGTTTGCTTTTTCTTTTTTCTAATTTATCTTGCACAACATGAAAAATAATGAAATATATTTAAAAGAATTGCACATGTTTAACATATCAGATTGCTTGCTGAATTGGGAAAGGGGAAGGTAAGCAAGGGAGGGAGAAAAAAATTGCAACACAAAGTCTTATAAGGATAAATGTTTAAAACTATCCTTACATGTATTTTAAATAATAAAATACTATTGGGAAAAAATGATGTGGGCAATGTGGACACTAATAAGTCAAGTGATTTGATAAGGAAAAAATTCTTGGTTTTAAATCCTTCTTTGGAAGATAAATGATGCTATTGAAGTTTATCACAACATAAACAAATTCTGATTTGAGGATCCACAAATTGTTTCATCTACTCATAAAGTTTGGAAGTTATTCTGTTTCCTTCCATAGGACTCCACTTAAACAGGCATCACAAATTTAAAAGCAAGTAAGCAAACTAGTGCATGTTATTGAAACTAGAAGTTTGTCTTACATGACTTTAGTTTTCTGACCAGATGAAGGTTAAATTCGTGATTAAAAAAAATTATCACCAATTTCTTCCTTTATATAGGATCATAGAATTCACAGCTAGAAGGATCTATAAGGGTTGTTAGAGGGAATAATCTAATTATTTTATTTTGCTCATTAGGGTACTGAGGCAATAGCATAATAATTAAGTAATTTGACCGAAATTCAGTTGATACAGTTAGAACCCAGGTCTCCTGACTTTAGTTCAGTTATCTTTTCTCTATACATTGCCTTACCTCATTTTGAATAATGTCTTATTTTTAAAATACTTACATGGGAAAAAGTGGCTTAAATGAAGTATAAACCCAATTCTATAATTTACCTAGGTAGTAGTTTATACTACTTTATTCCTATGATAATTACTAGGATTATGATTGTATATAATTTAAACTACATTTTCAAAGAAAATTACTATTTTTTTTCTTTTAAGAAGAGCAAACTAACATCAGGAATGTTTTTAAGTTACAGAAAACTGTATCCTCTAGAGAAGTTAAATTAAATAGATCACTTTTGTTACTTGTAATAAAATTCCAAACACAAAAGAAAAAGGAAATATTTTATTAGCTTCACCCTAGAGAAGATCCACTGCCAAGAAAAAGGCAATACCATTAAATGAAATGTGCTTGTTATAGCCACAGATGGAATGATTCCCACTTCACAAACCAAGAAGAAAAAATTGACCATTCTCCTTTTTTATGCTAGGAGACATTATTTCTTGGCAGACAGCTAAGTCCACTGGTGGTCAAGATGAATGCCAAAGGGATAGAACACACAAATAGAAAGTTCTGATAATGGTAGCAACTAATTTAGGAAATGTCTATGTCATGCTGCATCCTGATTAGAGACAATTCAAAACAAATTATTCTTTTTTTATTAAGACTTTTTATTTGCAAAACATAGGTATGAGTAATTCCTCAACATTAACACTTACAAAGCATTCTGTTACAAATTTTTCCCCCCTACTCCCCACCCCTCCCCTAGATGGCAGGATATCCACTACATGATAATTATGTTAGAATACTTAAGAAATCGAATATATGTATAGTTATTGTATCATTTTTTGTGTGGGAGAAATCATATCTACAAGAAAGAATAATCTGATAAAGGAAATACAATGCAAGTAAACCTCAATAGAGAACATGAAAATGTTATGTTGTGGTCCACATTTCACATCCCTCTCTCTGGGTGTATATGGCTCTCTTCACCGAAAACAAATTATTCTTAATAGTACCCGAAACATTTCTCTTACTCTAAAGTACTCTGAGTACTTAAGATTGAGATACACATTCTCCACTAGGGCAATTTTCTAAAGTGAGAATTTGGGAGAATATTTATTAAGTGTTCCTGCATGTCTAGCTGTGTCATGCATGGTATACAATTTAGAAAAAAAGAAAGTAGATGTTCTACCCTTACAAAATTTATATTTTAATATTTAATGGATGGATGAATTCATTGGGTGGGTATTAACCTAATGACATAAATTACAATCCACACATGACTGCACATCCCAGGAAATTTTCACCCATGTTGTCAATCAGTCAATAGACATTTATTAAGTGTGTACCTTGTTCCAGACATAGTGCC
This sequence comes from Myrmecobius fasciatus, assembly GCA_023553655.1. Taxonomy (NCBI): domain Eukaryota; kingdom Metazoa; phylum Chordata; class Mammalia; order Dasyuromorphia; family Myrmecobiidae; genus Myrmecobius; species Myrmecobius fasciatus. The sequence continues at coordinate 50,728 of JAJPUD010005824.1, forward strand.
CAGCACTGGAGATAAAAAGGACAAATAGTCCCTGCTTTCAAGAAGCTTACAATCTAATGGAGAAAGACAATATACACAAAGAAGCTGAAAAAGGGGATAGAAAAAGGAAGGTGCATGATATAGATTCATAATGGAGTGAAACTGGATAGGAAATTTTTAAAAAACATTCAACTGGTCACTTTTCTTAAATAAAGATTCTGAGAAGAGATCATCATCTTCCATTCAGAGGTTCCTTAAATTTGCCACAAAAATCCAACAAAATTCCAGGAGTCTTTCTTGTATTCTCCTCACATTGTTTGTATACCAGTGGAGAACACATATGTTCTCCATTATTCTCAGTTCCATCAAATAGCCCATCATTTTTCTGGTCATACATTTCTCTGGAGACATCCTTTATACCTCTTCCTTTGTGAATTAACTATTTATAATATACCATAACCTGTTTACACTTCACAATACAAAGTTCCATTGCCCAATGTCCTTAATTTTATCTCTTGGTAGAGAATGGCATTTCATGACCTGCTTTCTTACAACAACACTAAAAGAATAGTCAAGCACAATTAATAAATAAGTGGGCAAAGGATGTGAATGAACAATTCTCAAAAGAATAGATACAAAATCATTTTAAATGACTACTCCAAATTAACAAAAAGAACAAATCAAGCAATCCTAAAGTTTCACTCACCAAGTAGCAAATTCATAAAGACAAAAAATGAATTTATCCAATGTTTGTTGGAGTTGTGGAAAGACAAGCATGTTTATGAATTGATAGAAGAGCTGTAAATTAGTCTAACCATTCAAATGGAATTATGCTAACAATTTAGCTAAAATAGCTAAGTCTTTTGACCCAAAGATACTACTGTTAGTTGTACAGTCCAAGGAAGACAAAAACAAAAATAAGGATCTTATTGATAGAAAAATATTCATAATAACACTTTTGTAATGTCAAAATACTGGAAAGAAAGTAGATAACCCAACTGGGTTATGACTAAACAAATTCTAATATTTTAAGTCAATGTAATACCACAGATCTGAAGACATGGTAAATATAAAGAATTCAAAGAAGTATAAGAAGACATTTACTGATACCACATGAAAAAAAGTAGAAGCAAGAAAATAGTATATATAATGATTACTACATAAATAAAAAGAACAAAAAAAAACAAAATTTGTACACAGTGTAATTATAATAATCATGGGTAACTTTGGAGATGAAAAAAATTACTTGTTTTCTTTGCTGTATGTGCAGTATAGAATATATATTACTATATTAGATATGGTAAATGTGTTGATTGGATTTGCTAAATTGCTTTTTCCCCCTTCCTTATTAAAAATAAATGCCTGGCCAATTTGGGAAGGGGGAGGTATATATTAAAAAATAAAAAGAATGTAAATAAAATATACTAACTAAAATAATTTACAAAATTAAAAGATTACCCTTTATTTCAGGGAGAAATTTGAGAATATCAAAAAGATCAGACAGATTCACCAGGGCAATCTATCCTGTGTTTCAATTATTGGCACAGATATTTGTTTTCAATATCAGATCCAGGAAACATATACTCTATACATTGTCTATATCATAGTCTGAACCATATGAATTCTTCATATTCTTGGTTTTTCCTTTGTGGATAGTTATGATTAATTTGTAATTTGTTATAGGTCTCTTTTGGAAGGCTCAAAAATATTTTGAAGGCTTGAGGCAATAAATACAATGTTATACACAACTAGAAGCATTTGGAGAATACCATAATCTCTATAGGGAATTCCCCTTTGGCTCAATCTGGGCAATCACCAAATAACGTAACAAAAGTTAAGTTTATTGTATTGACAAACAGAAAGAAAAAAAACAGGTTGCTGATAACATTCAGACTACCAGCTTGTGATATTTCTATATTAAATTAAAGAAAAAATAAAAATGGGAAAATATATGACAAGCAGTTGAGGCAACATTGTTTCCTATTTAAACAATTTTTTGAAACTGAAGAACAATTAAATTTTAAAAACAGATAATTGAATGACTTATTATTTCTTAATCTTCCCTTTCCAACTACCAATTGTGATTCTCCAAGCTTCTTTCTTGATCATGTCAAAGAAGCCTCTTGCCCTGGAAGATTCTTCTGCCCCTGTATCCCCTAACTCTGCTTGGTCAGTCTCTCTGGAAACTTTGGTTTTAAGAAAATGCCCAAGCCAGCCATTTCACTTTTCCATTTATGTCTGAAAACCACCCCTGATTCTCCAGATTTTTTTCTCCAACAGATATTTGTTTGGGTACTTTCCCTCTAATACACACACACACACACACACACACACACACACACACACACATACATATTTGGGCTTTTTAGTTACCAAGCCAGGCAGTGGAATATACCACCAGTAAGTATCATCTCAGAAGACAAGCAACTCAATAGAGAGAAAAACAAGTTGATAAAAATATTGTCAATAGACTGAACTTCATCCTGAGGACATTTAAAGGTAAAACTAGGAGTAGGAAGAACAGAAGGGGGGAGAGTAAAAATCAACAAAGATTCCAGTAAAAAAAATCTCTCTTGTATTAATTAAAGATATCACATTTGGATTCTAACATCATAGTTTTCAATGAACTACAAGAGGAAATAGAAATAGCACTAAGGAAAATAAAGATGGAGAGAACAGAACTAGACCAAGTCTATAAAAAAATTATGCTAAAAGCAAAACAGTTTTGAGGTCATTGAGGGAATGTTTTTCATCTGAACAAGGTAAATATCAAACGATTGGGGGTGGGGGTGGAGGAGCTAGAAAACACTGACTTTATTATTTCCTCTCAAAATGTACCAAGAAAAACAGCACTACCAACCGATACCTAATTTTTTCCATCTCTACAAAGTCTTGATAAAAATAATCTACATATGCCTTGAGGCTATCCTTGATAAAAAAAAAAAATATGAGGGAACAAATAGACTTTCACAAACAATATTCCATTTCAGATCACATCAGGAGAGTAAAAGACTCCCTTAAAGACTCATCTACCACAACATGTTTCTTAGGCATTTCAAAATCACACAGGATTATTTGAAAATCATAACAAGATCAAAGGATTTTAGGTCTAGAGTTAAAGAATCTCATTCTAGCATAATTTTGTTTGATGTCCTTATTAATGTCAAGTGGAGCATAAAACCTGGCGACTTATGCTTGCCAAAGGTATTTACTACTACCATGGGCATTCATCACAGAATATAAATGGAGGAAGGAGTCTCTATAAATGGCAAAATCCATAATTATTCAAAAGAATTCAACCAAATTAAACACATAGGAAAACCAAGTGGCTGAAGAACTCCTATCTTCTAGACTGTGTATGCAATTAAATAGAGAACCCATAAAATTGTTATGTCAATGCAAATTATCTTGGATAGACACATTTGGATGACTAGAGAAAGAGTTGTATATGTTTCACAATGTTTTTAATGATTCCATGCTTCTCCTTGAAACAAAGACCAACCATTTTTATATCAATATTCTTTTGGGAGATAATATATGGTTGATTAATTTGAATGCCACAGTGTCCAAAGAATTAAAACTGAGTTACCCAAAGAACAAAGATGAGTGGGAACATGAACAAGTTACATAATGTTACTAATAAAATATTTCATGAGGGAAATAATATAAAGAATATCAAAAGAGAAATGTCATCCAGACTACAAACAGAGTTGAACTAGTCACAGCTAAAATGAAAGGTAACCAATGGAGAATTTGCATGTTCTTTTGGTATCCTTCAATATAAAAAAAAAATGAGGATCAGAGGACAATAGATTTAGAGCTTAGAAGAAACTGTATTAGCTATTGAGTTCAACCCCCTTCATTGTATAAAGGACAAAACTGAGACACAGAGATCTCCAGAAGGTTGGACAAGTCCTTTGTCCAAGAGGAAGATTTACAAAAGAGAACGAACAGAAGTCAAAAAAGGAGTAGGTAAAGATAGTTTGTGGTCTGAAATATTGATTAAAGTATTCAAGTTAATAAGATTATAGACTAATCCATGTTTGAGGAATTTTTCCTTCAGAATAAGTTCTTAATTTAGGTTCATAAATTTGAGATGGGGAAAGAGGAAAGATTTATCCTCTGATTTCTTCCAGCTCTAAGATTTTGTGAATAAAATGAAGAGAAGAATAAAATTGAGGAAATGGTGAGAAGAGCTGCTGTTTCTTAGATCCTAATTTACATCCTGCAATTTCCTAGTTTAGAACAGGATGTTAAGAGGATCTGCTCCAGCACTATGATTTTATACTTATTTCTAGTGGCTGTATTCTGCAGACTGAGCAAGGGGCACAATGATCTAGAAATGTATCTAGATCTCCACAAACAAGGATCTAGAAGTTTTTAGCCTCTGGCAGATCAAACTAGCATGGCTTTCTTCCTGGATTTAGGGACAGTCAAAGATTTAGGGTAGAGAAAGCAAATCTGTGAGAATGAAGTTCCAGGATCAAAAATGTTAAGAATAAACATGAGCTTAATAAAAAATCCAGTAGAGCTCAAAGAATCACAGATCTAGAGCTGCAATATCCCTAGAAAATATTTAGCTCAATATCCTTCTTTTATAAATGAGAGAACCAGGACCCTGAGAAATTAAGTGACTTGCCTAAGGTAATATAGCTGGCAAGCATCAGAGATAGGTTTTGACCCCAGATTCTCTGCCTTCAGAGCCACTATTCTTTTTTACTATACCATGTTTTTCTTACTCTTAACTTTATTTTTTTCCTGGAAAAGCTTTTGCGAGATTTGTAGGGAAGAAGAACTATTCTCTGATAATGAAAGTGGTGGATGCTGATATTAATTGGTAATGCCTGTAAGTAGTAAATATATCCCTTCTGCCTACAGTTGTACTTAAAACCCATCTTCTATGAAAAAGAGGAGGAGAAGGAGGAGGAGGAGGAGGAGCAGGAGGAGGAAGAAGAAAGGAGGAGAAGGAGATAAAGGAGAAGGAAAAGCAGGAGAAAGAGGAAGAGGAGGAAACGAAGGAGAAGTCAGGGAACCAGTTGATACAACTCAATCCTAATGCAGCAAACTTAGATGATTTCCACAGAAACAAAACCCAATTTCATACACTAACTCTATTTGAACCTCAAGATACAATTATAAAAAAGAGGACCTGTCAACTTTTCCATCTTCTTTTTGAATACACAGACATTCACCCTGGTTTCAGTCTGCTTGAATATTTGATTATTTTCCAATGAAATTGTCATTCAAATAGAATTTAAATAGTTAAATTATTATTATTATTTTTACAAATTATCTTTTGAGATGTTCATAAGATGGAACATTCCTTTTTTTAGTATTTTACCCTCAAACAAAAATGTGTGGGGAGAGAGTAGAATGGTAATTTTACTTTAGTGATAATTATAATTTTGATAATATAATTATTATGAGAAAAATATATCCCTGGACCTTTAGAAGAATGGAAACCAGAATTTATTAAGCACTGACTGATGAACTTTGGTAAGTGATTTGTTATTCTATATAACCGCATTTGATGCTCATAACTACCCTGGGAAGTAGATATTATTATCCTCATTTACAATTGAAGAAACTGAGACAGAAAAAGGTTACACCACTTACTCAGACTCCTAGTACATGTCTGAGCCAGGATCTGAACTCAAGTTTTCCACACTTCAGACACAGTAATCAATCTATGTCACTTAACTGCCTAGGATTAGTTTGACCTTTTTATATATGAAAATAGTAATATAATATATATGTAGATAATACAAGCACTTCCTAAGTTACAAAATACTTTCATATTTCTTCATTCCATCCTCCCAATAAGCCTATAAGGTAACCCTGTTACATTGGATAAAAGTGAGAATGTATTTTCTTTTCAAATTAAGCAACATTTTAATTAACTTAACCATCTCATAATTCAATATAGAATCCAGAGAACTCTCAGTGGTTTTTCAAAGACTATTGCGGAAATTCATGGTTATATCCTTGATATCAAAAAATCTAAAACTTGAACTCTCTGAAAAGAATTTTTCTGATCCAGTAGATAACAGTTCTTTCAGAAAATGAAGGAAAAGGGAAAAAAATTATCTGACAACAGGAACTATGTTTTGCCTTTCCTTTTGTTTTATGTCCAGTATGAAATATTTCCAGGACTTAATACAATGCCTGGCACATAGTAACTATAATTTATCAATTTAATTAAGCTTTTTATTAATAGATGTTTATTTGCTACCATCAATAAAGAAGACATACCTCTTATTTTTAAGGAAATGGTGGAGAAAAGGAGGGAAAAGATCACTAGGGAAAGAAATGAGAATAAATTCACATTTTACCTGAGGTGTAGAATTAAAATCACTCAAATACAGTAATATTATTCTTGCCTTGTTCTCCCTCCTCACTCTCTCTTATTTTAAGTCTTCCACACCACACTCTCTCTCTCTTCTTCTTTCAGTTATTATAATACAATTGAAAACTTTTAATAGAGTAGTAAAAAGAATGTTGGATCAAATATCAGAAAAAAAATTGCTTGCAAACTTTGTGACCCTAGAGCAAGATATTTAATCTCTCTGACCTATAGTTTCTCCATCTGTAAAATAAAGATAATAATACCAATTACCCCTCAGCAATGTTGTAAAGAGATAAAGTATATAAAAGGTTATGTAAATGTCACTTACTGATCACTAAGCCTAGAAAAATGAAATCCTGCCATCCAGATACCCTGATTCCACCCATGTTTATCAATACCAGATCCTCCACATGCTTTTACTGCTTATTAAGATGTTTTAATAAATTTAAGAAAAAATGCTCAATTTTTCTACAAACATGGATTCTCAACAGTACTTAAGAGATACAGAGTTTTGAAAAGGATTTTCTAAGTATGGTAGATTTCCTTTATGGCTATTACCTGGTTTTTGTTGAGTACAAAAGCTTTTTAAGTCCATATCTATAGGCCAATACTTATTTCCAAGATTATATTATATGTGACTTGAGATAAAGGACATAATCCCAGAAGTTCTAAGTGTAAAAAATAGATTAAGGGATAAAAGGACCAAAAGCACAAAGTCCCCTAGAACTAGAGGACAAAATCATGAAATATCTTTCTCAATTTAAAAAAATAGTTCTCTTTTATGGAAGAGATCCTCTATCCAGAAAAATGTTCCCAAAAAATTCTTCCTTAATTTTACAAATTTGTGAATAAGTTGCGGGTAAAATTAAAGACCTACTCTTAAAATCATAGAATTTGAATACAGAAACAGCTTTAGGTATCATCTAGTTCAACAATTCTCAAATTTTTTGGTCTCATGACTCCTTTAGACACTTAAAAATTATTGAAGATCTTCAAAAAACTTGGATTTATACAGATTATATCTAGCAATATTCACCATATTTGAAATTGAGTGATAAAAAATTAAAATGTATTTGTTCTTTGAAAATGACAAATTGATTATGTCAATATATATATTTTGTGAAAAATAATGTTTTTTCCAAAATAAAAATAGCAAGAATAATGGTATTTTTTACATATTTTTGCAAATATCTTTAATGTCTGCCTTAATAGATGACAGCTGGATTCTTATATCTGCTTTTGCACTCAATCTGTTGCAATATGTTGTTTTGGTTGAAGTATATGAATAAAATCCAGTCTCCTCACACAGATATGTAGTTGTAAAAGGAAGGAGTATTTTAATATGCAAATGACATCTTAGTGTTAATATGAAAATAGTTTTGCCCTTGCATACTCCCTGCGTCTTGAGATAATCCTGCAGACCATACTTTTAGAAACAGTCATCCAGTCCATCTTCTTTCTTTTACAGATGGGGAGACTGAGTCCCAGAAAAGTGAACTGATTTATTCAAACTCATGCAGCTAGCTGATGGCATAACTGGGCTCATAACTGAGATAGACAATTTCATTAGAACAGATTCTTTCCTGTATATGAAATTGCTTCCCTTCAGGAGCTACCATCACAACAAAGGAAATATGAACTGTGATTTGGGAAACCCTAACAAAAGATAATGTAATGAGAAAAGTTGTCACTCGCTGATAAGGAATGGAGGAGGAGGAAAGGGCTACATTACTCTATCTCCAGCATTGTCTAGGAAAGATGATGATTCTCCAATTCTAGACAACTCTTCCCAGTTCTTAAGACAGAAAAAATCCCTAGAGAAAAGTAATTCATCAGGCTTCCACATCCTGAGAGAAATATCCCCTAGAATATCTAACTCCTTTTGCCCTAATTCTATACTCACTAGTCTCCTGCTTTTATAATTTAATCTCTCGAGTATAAGTACTCACTAGAAATGTGTGCTCTGAGCAGACTTGTCCTGATTCTTGGGCTAGATATCTCTACTGTAACTGCTATATTTAATTCAAATCTATGTAGTTTAATTAATTTAACTAGCATTTATTCAGTGTTTAATATGTGGATCTGGCTCTGTGCTAGGCATCAGAAATGCAAAGACAAAAATGAAAACAGTCCTTGCCCTTAAAGAAATTTACATTCAATTGGAAGAGTTTGCTTTCTATTAGGTTTTCATCTTTAGAAAATATTTTGGTTTCTAATTCAATATTATTGGAATGTAACTCAACTAAACTGATTCTTATCAGCCCTTAGCAATGGAGAAGGAAAGAAAGAGGGAAGAGGTATCATTAGAGAAGGCAGTGAATGTAATAATTGAGATCTGAAAATTAAAAGTATCAACTAACCTTATTTTAAAAACAAATAACAGCAAAATTTATAACATATTTTGGCTCAGCTCTTGAATTGAATATTTTGATTATTGAACATTTCAATTTTGAAAATAATTGCTTATGAAAAAATACTAGACACTGAAAATGCACATTTCAGCTAATAGAGCATAGATTATAGATTTGGGGCAGAAAAGAACCTTAGAGGTCATTTAGTCTGATGATTTCATTTTATAGTTAAGGAAAATGAGAGGTTATGTGATTTTTTCAAGGTCATACACAGAATAAGAAGTAGTGCTGAGATTCAAACCCAGATCATTTCTTTTAAAACCAGAACTGTTTCTTCTATACCATAGGATGCAGCAAAATTAAACTTGTAGTTTGCCTTTCAAGAGAATACTTGATTTATTTTGATAGCAGAGATGTGGTTATATATTACTGAAGCCTTTAAGCTGTTTTGTTTCCATATTCACTCACCTTGACTAGAGAAATTATCTCGAGTCTCTTCTGGGAGTGGCTCAGCATTATTTCCAGCCCACTGCCTAACTCAGTCCTGTCCAGAACTGAGTCTTATGACCCATATTCATTTCTTTGACAGGTTTCTCAATAAGGGTTTTTTCATCCAAGGTTATGCTAAGATTGATGAACCTAATCTTCCCAGCACTACTTCACACAGGTGACATCCCAGCTACCCACCATATTCCTTATCCCTTCATGTGTTATTTAAAATGAAATGTCCAATTGTGTTGATTTTTCTTTTTGTAAAATAAATAAAGATGAATGGGCAATTTAAATTAAAGCAATGAAACCACTGAAATACCTTTCCGCATCAAAGGATGATGCCACTTAAACTTCTAGCAGGAATTAAACTTGACAAAATGGCTTACTATTATATGAACAATGGGCAGTTCAATGAGTGATTTTTATGGCCTGGTGGAGACCTAGTCAACTTAAGTAAGTTGTTTTCTTAAATTAAAATGGTACCTGATACACAAACAAATGCTTTTCAGATCCCAAAATGAAAACATATCTTGTTCTCCTTTCAAATCTCTGAGTCAGTTTTCTTTCTAAATGTGAATCATGGAGACTTGAGAGATATTTCCAGGTAGATTTATCTGTGTGTGTGTCTGTATCTGTATATATGTATAGCTACATATGTATAAACAAATTCATATATATATATATATATATGAATATATACAAATAGATATTATAGTATAATGGTATATAAAATCTCTATATTGTATGTATATATATATATATATATCTATGTGTGTATATCTACATGTGTGTAAACAAGCAGATAGATAGATAGATAGATAGATAGATAGATAGATAGATAGATAGA